>JAVQJG010109821.1:0-20701 GCA_036024015.1 Craterocephalus amniculus | reverse complement strand
CGTCTAATTTTTTTATTTAACAATTTGATTTTTTTCGTAAAAAAAAAAAAATTCAAATAAATTTAATTTTTTAAAAATCATTTTATTCTTTTAGTATTATTATTATTATTATTTTTATTTTTATTATTATTATTATCATGCTTTCTCTTTTGATCTGATTTAAGGGGAAAAAAACTACCAAAAAGATTTTTCCATATTTTTTTTTTCCACAAAAATCTGCAATATTGAAGAATTATGAGAATCGCAATTTAAATCGAATCCGCACCCAAAAAATCATGAAGTAATTGAATCGGGAAGAAAGCCTATCGTCCCAGCCCTAGTCTTTAGCTTTAACTCATCGTTTCTTCTTCTTCGATACTGATGATGGGAATGTTCGACCCCAGAGATTCTCCATGGGAGTTCAGGTCTGGACTCTGTGGTGAAAAAGATGTATCCTGCTCCCTGAACCACTTCTCCACAGTCTGAGCCACATGAGTCCTAGTGTGCAATCAGGAAAAGTTGATTAACCTGCTATTCAGGTATTCAGCTGATCCTAGACTGCAGCTACCCCAGATCATAGACTGCTCCCACAGCCCTGTACAGTAGACACTAGGCATGATGGCTGCATCACTTTATCCTCCTCTCTTCTTACCCTGATGCTCCCATCCATCTCGTCCAGGGTCAGTCTGGACTCATCAGATCACATGACCTCCTTCCATCTCTCCACAGTCCAATCTTTATTCTCCCTAGCAACCTGAAGCTTTTTTACCGGTTAGATTAACTGATTAGTGGCTTTCTTCTGGCTACACAGCTGTACTTTCGCTATCAAACATAGCCCTGAGCTCTACTGTTGTCTTCCTTCAAACTGATTTCACCAAACGTTTCAGTGATCACCATCATTCAGGATATTTTTCTGCCCGTTTTTAGTTTCTGCATCTCCAAGATGTTTTAATCTGCTTGATGCCAATCAGATTACCCTTCTTATACAACCACTGCACAGTTTTCCCTTTTTTTCCCACTACAACAGGATGTCTTTCCACATGGTTGTTTAAGAATAAGAAGCTACTCGTTGCATCAGCTGGGGTTAAATAACTTCTTACAGCTAAAAGATAATGGCTCATAAGATATTTATAAATAGGAGATTCCTAGTTGCTTTGTTAAATCCAGGTGGTGTATATCATGATAAAATAAATGTATTTGTGGATGCATTATTGTACAAAAAATAAGGCTTTAATACTTTACATAGGGGTGTTTTTTAGACCAGAGGATTAATATGTAAATAATATTAAGGTGGTCTTTATCAGAGATGCAGGAAAATGAATTTACATTGTAATAAAAGCAAGAATCATGGCATGGATATGACGCGGTTCAGAGGCATCCTGCAGAATGACAGGAGACAAAACTACAGGGGAGAGAGACGAAAGCAGACTCCTAATGGACCACAGTTATGTGTTTGTCCTTGAGTATGCTGCAGATCTTTTCAACGATGTGAGATAAGAGCAAGATGAATAACAGAGAGCGAGGAGGACGAGCAACAGGTAGAAAGAGGTAGAACGGAGTGGGAGGGAAGGATGGATGAGACGGAAGGATGGATGAGGCGGAGAGAAGAGGGAGCCATTCTAAAGAGACTACTTGTGTGAAAAAAAAAAAAAACGTTGAATCCCGAGGGTCAGCGTTACCATGGAAACACAGCTACGGCATTCAAAGGGTAATGGAAGCGAGTGAGGCGACACACGCACGCACATCCAAACACAAAGCAGAACATTTAACGTTGCATGTAAATCCAACGTGTTCGGCTGAGTTTTAACAGACACATGAACACAGAGCGACCAATCACGGCTCTCCGCTGCCTGTGCACCACGCCGTGCACAGTTAAAGCAAAGAAAACCTGCCGCTGCAACTTGTTGTCAATAGAAAAGTGTAAACAAGAACAACAGAAGTTAGTTGTTTTTTCCGGGGCGCAGATGTGAGCAGCAGATGATGTGAACTTGTGAGTTTCTGATCTCTGGTGTTTCTGCAGAGAGATGGGGGGAGTGGGAGGACGGAGGTCGGCCTTGATGAAGAAATCTGACTGTAAAATGAAAGCGAAGGGCATGGAGGGAGGGGTGATGGACAAATTTATTCTCTTCTCCTTGTTTTGTGTCCTTCCACAGAGAATGAAATGAAAAGAGCGAAAACAAGACGAATTCAAAGAGAGGAGGATCAATTAAGCTTGAATAAGGAGGCTGTTGTGATTACTTTCCCTTTCATCCCCTCTCCCTCCTTCCCCTGTTTTCTGCGGCTGATGCCAAGCTTTCGCTGCCGTCCGCATTGCTTCGCTCTGCTCTCTGCACTGCAGCCTTCTCCCAGGCAGGAGGGGGACGAATTTACATAGAAATAGAAGAATTAGAGAGGCGTGCAGGAGGGAGGCTGATAACCAGAGCAAATGCAAACCTGCAGACGGCGTCACCGTTCACTTCCTGCTGCCTCAGCTTGAATATCGGAGCCTTATCTCTCCCCAGAGGGCGTTTGTTTTTGAGGCGTCTCTGTGGGATTTTCTTTTTTCCCCGCTTGTTTGTTTATCTTTTCTATGAAAGCATGAGTGGAGGTTTGAGGTTGCTTTCTATTGATTAGTGATCCGTCTCATGGTACGACCTGCTGAGATGAATGAGAGGTTTGAAGTGTTGACACGGAGTGAACACTGCCTTTTCTGACCATCACGTCTCTTACAAGGCTTATGGGGTGTGGCTGAAGTCATTAAAGAACATGTTACACTTAATGTGTTTACTCTCAACATCGGTTTCATTTCCTGTCTTAATGGACAGTGTTTTAATATCTGTCTCATCATGATTGTAGTGGATTGTAGTCAATGTCACACAGCAGCCCAGATTTAAGATTTAAGATAAATCAGGGACATTAGCGACGATTTAGCTGCTGTTCTGCTCAGTCTGAAGCTGCTGGACATCATTCATCATCATCCTACCTGTTCTGTACTCATACAGATTATTATCCCTATGAAAGCGATTCATTATTTACCATCAGACTATTTTCAATAAGACAAGACTTCTTTTGTTTCACATGAAGAAACACAAACATCTCAGCAGCTGCAGGAGAACAACAACAACTGGGAGGTCTGAAGGAATTATAAACCATGTACCTGTAATGAGAGGAAAATAAAGCAATTTTATTGAATATTTTACTGGTTATTTTTTTTCATTAAAGAGTGTGACTGCTAAGGAAATGAATGGGGAGCTGAGTGCTAATTTAGCTACCTAACATGCTGCACTAATAACAGTTTAAAACCTTTTTTTAAGTTAAAGCCTTTATTTGGACTTTTTATAAAGCAGAAAAGTAATTGAAAATAATGTTTGTATATTTACCATTTAAAACCTTTTGATATGTCAAAATAATTGTGGGTTAGTACAACAGGGTTTAAAGCAAAGTTTCTAACAAAGTGATGCACAATCTCTCAGAAGTATCAAATGTGAGTCATAAATTGCAAAACAAATTTGGAGAATTACAATCTAGGGGATAAAATATCTTTTTTTAAATTCTTTATCTTAAAAAAGTAAAAGATTGTGCTGCTGTGGGAGAGCTCCTGAGGATGACACACGTTCTTCCTCCTTTTATAGACATGATTGTTAAAATGACCAGATGTTATCCTGAGCTGCTGACACACATAAAACCCTGCACAACTTTTCTTCTAATGCACTTCAGACTGAAGATCTGGATCATCTAATTATTTCTTACTCTGCTTCTGACTTCACCTCTCCAACCGGCTTCATTAAAAACTTGCACATTTTTCGACATCCTGCTACCAAAGCTAACGAGCAGACCAAACATCACGGCTGTAAAATGAAAAATGTCCAAAAGATTCTTCCGAAAATGAGCAAAAGAATGAAAGGGTTTAAGATTTCTATGATTCGTTTTTCACAGTAAAACTAAAGGAATTTGTTTTCTTTGTTTTCAACATTTGTGCTGTTTTTCTTCCCATCCCACAGCCTTCACATTGAGGTCTTGCATCAGAAAAATGCTCCGGCAGAGTTTTGTGGACATTTCAGGTCGTATGTTTTCTTGCATGGGAGGACGAGGGATGAAACAAATAAGCGACAAGCTGCTGGGAGCCCAAGAAGAAGCCGAAAAGATTTCCCCCACGAACCCTTTCATCCTCCGCTCTCACACAGCTCCGGTGCTGCTGCAGAAGTGGGAGGATAAACAGCGGCATCTGAATCCCTCCCGGTGCTAATGATCACATCCAGTATCTTCATATCCAACCGTCTCTCCGCTAATGAGGCTCTCCATTCGCCTCCACTCCTCCTCCGACTCACTTTCCTCCCGTCTTGTTTCTTTTTTCCTTCCTTCCATCTCATTTTTATAGACTTATGAATGTTTAACGTTTCAGATTTTTTATTTATTTTTTTGCCTCATCTGGTGCCCCGTAAAGTTTTACGGCTGAGATTTTTCAGTGCATTTACAGCGGCTAATTCTTTGGTTCGGGCTCAAACACACATGCAGACAAGGTGTGACCAACTTAAGGGCATTTTAATATGAAATCATCCACTTCACCCTGCTTTTATGTAGCTGATGCTTACCCACAGTCCTACGCTCCAGCACCTTTCTGCAGATCCCATGCAGCAAATCTCTCCTTTCATGTTTCCTCCCCTTTAAATTTATGAACATTGCATGTGTGAGGAGCGGCGTTTCTGCGGCGGACCTGGCGTCCGTCCCGATGCTGACGAGAACGTCCTGTTGCTGCAGCGGAGGTCGAAGGTCAAAGCCAATCTCCTCCTCATGAATACGCTGAGGCTCGCGGTGCCAAGGAGCAGAGGAGGGAAGTGTTGACTTCAGCAGGGCCGCTGGCTTAGCAGATAAGGCTAAATCAATGTCAGCAGCCGAGCGGGACCGTTTCATGCTCGGACAGCTTGGAGCAAGTTCAGTTTGCCTGTCGGGGGTTCATGAAGGTCAGAAATGCTCCGGCTGCTAAGAGCTTCAGGCTGGAGCCAAACCGTTTGAGCATCCTGGGCTAACAAAACGTTCAGTTTACACAGAGATTTGCAGAGCTTCTGGGTTTGTGGCTCTTTAACAGCAAACAGTGTTTAACTGGTTAGTGGAGACGGATACGACTTCCCGCAGCCGGGCTTGGAAAGTCTTAATGCAGAGACGACACTTTCCTGCTCTTCACAGCATCCTGACAAGGCTGCTGTCAGATGATCCATCTGCCTCCTCAATAAACCTCCTGACAGGAAGTAAGCCTCCACCAGGGATGCTTTTCAGGAAAGTCGTAATACGCCCTCAGACTGCTGATTTCTGAGTTCTCACCGGGATCTGAAAGACTGGGAAGATTAGGGAAATTAGTCCTCTGACTCGCTGCTGGACGTCCTTCTGAGGAACTCTGCATCACACAGCGTCCTGATGCTTTTATTTAGCTCTGATTGGCGGTTTTTGATGATGACATCTAACCTGGGCCAGCGGCGTCCTGCCTTTAGGCTGGATTTCTCTCCATGGAAGTCTACGAGTCGGCTAAAATAACGACTTTGCTTTCTACTGCTCATCCCTCTCCTCGTCCTGCTCATTCTCAGCCAGAAACTCTCCATTTCACAAACATTTTTCCACAGACAGCATCTTTAAAAACATCGCAGCCATGGCAATGCCTCCTGCAGATCTTTTTGTTGACTACCACAAACATCCGCCCAAAGGTTTGGGATTAATGATACAGATGTAATGGGAGGGCAATGTCATCCCAATGAAAGCGATTTGGCTCACTGGGCATGCTCAGAATTTTCTTCTCTTTTAGTTTGATGCGTCATTAATGCAGATATGACCGCCCCCTGCTGGACCGGCATGATTATTGCACGGTTGGAGGAGTTTCTGGGCTTTGTTTTATTGTGGAAAGATGAAAGGTTGATGCTTCTTTTTCTTTTTCCTAAGTGGAAAAAAACACCCTTAGTGGATTTTTACAGGCTCACAACAAAATTCTGAAACAGATTTGGGCTGAAACATCTGATTAAATTAGAGAATTTGACTATTTTCATCATTTTGATGAAGTCCTAGAATAAAATCTACAGCTGTAAATGAGTATTATGGATCATTGCATCCATGGTGCAGAAATATCTGAGATGAAAGTGAACATCACCGTCAGGAATCAAAGCCTGTTTGGCCCATTTGCTTTTATATTTCTGCGGCACACAGTCGTAACAACCCAACATAGCATCTGGCTTCTTCCTCTAAACGTTTTCTCTGAAATCTCCGGAGTTTTTTGCTTATTTCCAACTAAAAAGTTAATTTTACTAAAGGCAGCTTCTTTAATGTCTTTAGAGTTATTAAATTATTCTTTAAACCTTACATAACCAGTTCGAGTGAATCTGAAATGATCTACATATCATTTCCCAGAAGGTCAACACAACCTCAACCTGATATTAATTCCCAGCTTCAGACTAGAACCTGGAAAAGTCTTTTTTAGAGCTGCCATGGTGGTAACGATGGGCCCAATCCTGCTCCAGGCTTTGTTGCGTTCCATCCAGGTCACTGGGATGTATGTCGGCATCGCCTCTGGATGCACACACAGCCGGATGCGAGGCGGCGCAGACAAACATAGGCATACGCGGATTCACACTCTTACTACTATTGTGGGAAAAATACATAATAAATGTAAAATGGCAGCTGGATGAAGACCCAAAACAGCACATGCCTGCACGCTGACGCCTCCACACGCACATACGTGGACACACGAACACGCGGAGCAAGGGGAGGACTGCGGAACAACTGTTGAGGCTGCTGGAGTTTGAACTTTGAAGTCTTAAGCGGGGGACTTTAGCTTAATCTGCCTCCCACTGATCCACAGGCTTAGTCGCCTCCCTCTCTCCCCCACTCTGCCTCTACCTCGCTCGCTCTGTGTCATCCCTCATTTTCCATCTCTCCATCCGTCTTTCTCCCTCCATTCTCTGGCTTATCCCGGAGCACAGAAACCCTGCGCAGCTTAAAAATAACAAAATGACAGAAGAGTGATACTACAATGACACACACAGGCACACACACATTGCTTATACCACGTGTTGTAACGTGGTAATTCTGGACGTTTTTATGAATAAATAATTTTGTTTTCCCTTTGTTTCTGAACTTTATAAACTAAAACTCTTCCAACTGCTCATTGATGAACATTTTAGTTTCCACCTTATTTATTCTCACCGCCAATCATTATTAACCCACACGCACGAGTACAAGACAAAAATATGACACAACAAATGAAAACTGCTTTTGATGAAGAATGAGCCTCGTGTTCTTCGTCATCTGACACAGAGGAGGCCCAACTTTTCCTGCATGCGTGGCAAACTTCCTGTGTAGGGCAACAATAACAGGAAGTAGGAAACAGGTGTTGATGCAGGGGGTGAAAGGAAATGGCCACAGGAAGTGGCGGTCAAGGGAAACACCCCGGTGCGAAGCTAAACGCTGCAGGTCTTCGTCTGAATAAAGGCTAAAGTGGACCAAAAATAGCCTGAGAGTAAAACCAGAACCAAAGCGGAGGCTAGAGGATCTCACAGCTCTACAGAGAACAAAGAGGGTCGTCGGCAAACGAAACAACAGAGATGCAGTTCGTAGGTGAAACTTGACCACAGAACACAGAGGGAGTTTCCTTCAAGGACTGAAGTCCAGCCGGGAAACAGGAAGTCAGAGTTTGTGACATATGAGGGGCTTTAGACATGTAGCAAAACGACAGACTGAAGCTTCCCAAAACATGAACTATTAGGGCTGGGCGATATGAACCACATTTCATCTTTTAATAATAATCCGATATTTCATTTTTTTGGTCAAGTTACCAAAGAGAAGTTTAAATTCACACCTTTGAGTTCTAAATGCACTTTTACAAAGGATCAGAAGCACATGAGCATTAAATATTTGACTATAATTGTAGTAGATGTATATTAAAATGATAAAAATTACTTTTCAATTACCATAACAAAGATACAGTTTTACAAAATGCTAAAAAATAGATACTTTTAACTCAAAATGAGCAAACTCTACATAAAAATATTCCTTCAATCTAAATCTTGTCCCTAATCTAGATTAGGGAAGACCAATCTAAGTCTCAATGTATTTGAACCTCAATATATTTCCCAGCCGTATGCCCTATGAATAGTACATAAATAAGCAAATAAATGAATAAATATTCAAAAAATAATAAATGAATTAATGAATAAATGCACCTAAATGAGAAAAATAAAATAACATATTTCAATATTTTTTAAAGTTGAAAGAAAATAAAAATATATAAATGAGTGATTAAATTAAATAATATGGAAATTTAAGATTGAAAGAAAACAAAAGTTAAATTAACTAATAATTAACAAATAAATGAGTGAAATTAAAAAATTAAATTAATAAAGTAACCAAACTGCAGAGAAAAAAGAGTAAAATGGCTCTATGTTTGTATTAGAACTGGAACGATACCAGTATCAGATGTCGGTCCGATCTGGTCAGTGTACATATGTGTGTACTGTCCTCAGATACCACTGTGAAAAACACTCTGAAATAGAGTAAAGGAACAGGTGATTCTATTTTGTTGGTGATCCAGGAATTTTTAAAGGTTTCTTTGCTACAGGGAGATGATTTTGCCATTATAATAATTTCCACAATCATTGGCAAAAAAAGACAATGGCTTGGCGGTGCTTTATCACATTTCCCCACTTGTTCCAGCTTCTGTGTGGCACTATTATTTTCATGCTTTATTTAACTCAGTAGCCGGATATTCGGGGTGAATGTGACTCTTTATTAGCTTTCATTTTGACTGACGAGCAGCACAAACATCAGAAAATATACAAAAAGTCTTTAAAGTGTCTTTTAATTTTTATGAGCCATTTAAAAATCCTAGTTACCGCCAAAAAGCTTGAAATATTTCACATTTAAATCCAATGTTAAGCCATAGTGTTGTGATTATGAGATTTTACTTGAATGCAGAAACAAAAGCAAACATCTTTGAATACGAGTCTTAAAATCCTTCGACCAATTCTGATCCACACATCATGTCAGAGCTCATTAGAGGCAGCGAAGGAATTTCTTCAGCTCATAAATCATCTTCTCTGGTCGGCCGTCCGGTTTCATGGCCTTGAAGCATGGCACGTCGCCGCTCTGTTGTCTTTCTATCAGCAGCTGCTTCTTCCAGCGAAGCTGCAGCTGTCAGCTAACAAGAGCTCAGACC
This sequence comes from Craterocephalus amniculus, assembly GCA_036024015.1. NCBI lineage: Eukaryota > Metazoa > Chordata > Actinopteri > Atheriniformes > Atherinidae > Craterocephalus > Craterocephalus amniculus. The sequence goes on along the minus strand of JAVQJG010109821.1, from coordinate 11,550 downwards.
TGCCTCCGGGCTCTTGTTTGGGACTCTGTTTGTCCTCTCACCCATCTATCTTCATGTCATCATCTCCAACACTTTCTGTTTTTCCTCAGTCTGTTGCCTGTCCTCTTCTCCTCATCATGAACAACCTTTAAATATCTCTCCTGTGTCTGTTCCTATTTTCTCCTGCCTCCACCGCTCCTCTGGGTCAAGCGGGGATTCCAACACCACATGCTACGACAGCCGCGCTCTTGACAAGAAGAACGAGAAGACGACATTTTATCCACAACTGAAACAGTAGACAGTCAGCGGTTGCAGGGCAGCGGGAAGGCATTCATCTCTCAGAGGGACACATGCTGAATGAGGGTGTGAATATCAGCACGCATGTTTTTCTACCGGATCCATTCATCGGATCAAAGTGGAGTTGTGTTGTTTTGTTCACGCTACTCTGACAGCCCAGCTCTCAAAACTCTGAGAGGCTTTACCCACAATTCTTCCCATGCAAATGCTCTTCTGCCTGATGAATGGGGGACTTTGGTCGATTGCTAATGTAAAGCACTTTAAATTCTCTTATACCTGAAAATGTGCTATACAAATAAACTTGCCTTGCCTTACTACTGCAAATCTAAGGAGGAATACTAAAAACAATAGAAAAAAATTCAACAACACCTCATAAAATACTGCGTTTCATATTTTTTATGATGTCGGTTCCTGTTTCTGATGCATTACACTTAAATGCCCACTTAAAACAGACGCTTTTTTTTTGTTGGTTGGGTGACGAGGATGACTAAGTGAATATTTGATTTCACTGTTACTTTTCTAAATCAGTTTAATCTGATTCAAGACAGTCTGATTCGCTTCAACATCAATTCATTTACACAAATTTATGTAACATCAGTTTTATTCTCAGATACGTGACCATCAAAGCCAGATATTTGAAAGTAATCAGATAACTGAAATAATCTATACGATTGACTATGATATTCAAAACATTGTCTATATTTACCGGTCTATTAATAAGACGTACGTGCGTGGTGATGTCACTTCCTGTTATTTTCGTTGAACATGGTGAGCCCACGATCTTAGCGTAACCTTCTAATGTGAGAACCCACGGCCTAAACAATAGCTGCTAATGTGAGAGGTAGTAAGCTGCTAAATAGTTTGCAGCAAATGGTGAATGAAAAAATGTGAGATTGGTATTATCTTGTTAAGTAATGCTAGAGTATTTTTTTGTTGTTTTTTTTGGGCATCTCAAACCGATGAAGGCCATGTGGCATGTTAAAACTCCACTTTATAAGCAGCGGAAAGTGAATAAGTTCGCTGTGACAGATTTAATGATCATCAGGCAGATATACGCTGCAACTAAACACGGGTTACATTAAAATGACAGCTCAGAAACAAAGACGTTCCTGTTAAGTCATCTAGTCTCTCCTCTGTCGGTCCTCACGTCCTCTGATCGTCTCTGGTGGGAAGGAGTAGTTCAGGGAACAATATAAATGTAGTTCATGTCATTACTTTTGTCAATAAAAGGGCCATTTCACACATTTACTTTTTCATGAGGAGAACATTCATTTTAGGACTTTTCGAGTCTATTCTAGTGATCTGATGATGTTTTTCACCTGGACCTGGTCTAAGGTGGTCCAGATCAAAAGAAAAGAGCCTTTAAACACTCTGTCTCTGCCTTTAACCCCAGTTCAGAAGCCGATCCCTGGTTTGTGTTGCTCTGAGTAGTGGGTGGTGATGAAAACACCTCTGCAAGTGTTCTTGCTTTAGATTGTACAGACCAGAAAAAGAAGAAAGTTGCCTTGAACCTTTTCTTAAAAGAAAATGCTGTTTTGGACTTCAGGGGCCACCGTAGCTGGCTCACCCCTTCACTACTACAAACTAAATGTGACATATTTCCATGTCTGGTCCTGTTTCATTATAATTACTTTTTTAAATCATGTGATCTATAAAATGTTGTTTTTGTATTTTTTTATTTCCTTTATGTCAGTAATTCTCCTCATATTTCACCAGAAATTATGAAAACAGTGTAAAATCACTGAAATAACTGCTCCCATATATTTTTACTCCAGTTGTGAACCAAACAGAGAATTTTTTCCTGCTTGGTTTTTGCTCGGTTTGATGACTCACCCTCTGGATTTTGGAGACTCTGGTCTCCAGCAGCACAACAGAGGTTATTTTAGTGTGTGTGTGTGTGTGTGTGTGTGTGTGTGTGTGTGTGAACATGTGTGCATCTGTGTCATCGAATGCTGCACAAACCCATTTAGTAGCCTCTTTGACATGGTATAAATAGCCTAAAGAGCAACAGGGGGATTCGCCCTCTAATATAAGAGTCTAAATATCAGCAGCTATTAGCCTGCCTGTCTCCCAACGGCTGCTCAAATCATCCAAAACAGGATTACTCAGCTGTCCGTCAGCCTCATGCTCACACACTCATCATGTACATGATGCAAAGTGATGGTGCTGTACACACACACTGTTTTGGCAGAAAAAAATAAAATGTTTCACTTTGGTTAAATGAATTATTTATTTCCAACACTGGAAGCAGTGAACCAGGGTCAGCCCAGTCGCAGCGAAGTCCGCCCACCGCCGCTGAAGCACGCTAATTAACACATCATGTCCCATTCGTGTAACCTGCACAAACACCCAGAAAATTATGTAATGCAATACTTTTTCATCTCTGAGCAGCAACCTCCTGGAATCTGCTGGTTGCTTGGTAACTGCAACCTGAGTTTGGTGTGGAAAAGCTCCTCTGACCTGCAGCGAGGCCTGACCTCGGCCCCGTCTGTCCCTGAACCGCAACTGCGAGCTGAACTCGTGTTCCCGGTTCTTTATGCTCTGGAGGAGAGTGGAGTCGTGATTACCCTTCAGCCGTGCTCCAAAATATGATGTAGTCACCTTTAAAGTTTACGTGACGCGGAAATGTGGGTTTTTATGCCTAAACCTAACCGTTTGTGACAGAGAGGCAAGGCTGTTTTTTAGAACATGCAAAGATGTATAGTAACAAAGTACAACTACTTAAGTAATAAAATGTGGTATCTGTTCTTTATTGGAGTATTTTTTCTACTACTTCCACTTTTACTCCCCAACATATATTTGATGTTTTTACTCTGATGCATTTTTAATGTGCTGTGTCAAAAAACACATGGATTGCGTCATTTTGCAGAAAAAAAAAAAAGATTAAACACTGCAACAAAAGCCACTCCAAAAATAAGTAATATAAAAATGAAAACAAGGTATGTTTGCTTGAAATAAACAAAATAATTTGCCAGGGAACAAGTGAAAATTCTCTTGATAAGATTTCTTAGAATAACACAATACATTTAAGCCTTACAAGATTTTGTTCTTAGCTATATATTACTAGTATTATGAAGTTTTGTGTCTCATATAAGTTTATGGTTCTCAAAAGTACTGCAGTATTTCCCCCCTACCGTCTGAAAAGACGTTCCTGTATCTCACTGAAATGTTACTCTTTAGAAGTTTTTCCAACATAGAGGATAATAACGAATAAAACCTGAACCTGAACATGTAAAAAATTTACAGCCATTATAAAAGTTCAACTAACAGTCATTTTTTACCTTAATACAAACAGTAAGGTGTTGTTTCACTCCTCCAGTAAAGCTCATCATGGTGTGTGTGTGTGTGTGTGTGTGTGTGTGTGTGTGCGCGTGTGTGTGTGTGTGTGTGTGTTAGCGACGTGTGCTCCCATTTTATTAAATATGCATCAAACATTGTTCACATTGCACCTTTCACTTGTTTACTTCTGTCGGGTATTAATGTGTGCATATGTGTCTGATAATTATAATTATTCTAAACTATAAAGGGGGTAGTACTCCACTACCACCCAGCAGAACCCAGGGTCTGACTGTGGATGAGAAATGGCTCGCTCCACGGGGGAAAATGAACGCAACACTAATGCAGCACTCAAGCTGAGACCGCAGAGAAGAAAATAATTACTTTTTCACACTGCAGCTCCTCTCACCATTTTCATTTGGAGTATTTTTCTATTTACGGTTTCCTTAAGTGTGTTTCAAGGCTAGTTTAATTATTTCTGTGTCAACAGATGGTTTCTTTTTCGAGCGTGCGCCAACCGCGATGGGGGAAAAGCTCTGCCTGGCAGACCCGAACAGTCGATACGCAGAAGCGGTGCCAGGCCAAATAATCAATACTCGAGCAATCATGAAGAGAGAACGCTGGTCATTACTTAAACAGATTGGGATCATAATCAATGGCCACGCTAATTGTCCTCAATTACACAGCTGGTATTGGCTCTCAGATTTACTCCCCAGTCAGAACGAGTTGCTTTTAACAGCTGCAATTAATTCTGAAAGTTTCATTAAAAGCACAAAGTTTGTTTCTATGGCAACTACTTTAAGTCTGATTAAAAAAAACAAACCAAACAAAACAGTGAAGTGAGGCTCCAGATCCTGAAAAAAGGTACACTTAAAATATGTTTTATTCTGCTGAGTGCAACCACAGATTTTATTTTTAACCAGACCGAGCTGATGTAGCAGTTCATCTATCGTTATATAACTCCTAATTTTCTTTTTTTTCCACGTATATATTCTATTTTAATGTAACAATACCATCGGGGAAGATCAGGGCATCTCAAATCAGTTAAATTAATCCTCATGCCAATAAGAGTGAAGACAATTACACAAAATATACACATGTACAAATCTGTAAACATGCATATATATAATAAAATATATTTTAGTTTGGCCTTTTCTCTGCAATAGTCCATCATCCGGATCGACTAGATAATAAAACCAGCCAAAAAAATCAAAAACTAAACAAACAGTAAAAATTTAACTCAATGAAATTTGGAGGTGTTTTTTATGTAGCAAATATCAGAGGCAGAGTTATAAAACAGGATTCTCGGCTACTTATTTCTTTGATCTTTGTTTAATTTATTTTTTAAATTAAATTCTACTATTAAACCTTAAATTCTACTAATTTTAAAGCAAAACCTTTTAATCATTTTGTAGATTAAAGATGATAAATTGGATCAGTGACTTTAAATAACTCTAAATCTCACAACGAAAGCTTGTTTGAGGGAAAGATGATTTTAGTAATTCATATGTACACACACACATACACAAACATATAGATATATATATGTGTGTATACATATATATATATATATATATATATATATATATATATATATATATATATATCTTATATATGTGTGTGTGTGCGTGTGTGTTTCAGCCTGCAGTTCATGTGACACGTGCAGTTTACATGTTCACACCTCAAACACGACATCCTGTCCCACTGAATTTCATCTCTCTCTCTCTCTTCCTCTTGTCTGGCCATCTCTCCTTCCTTTCTTCATCATCATTTTTATTTTGTTCTCCATTCAGCATCGCGCATACTCAGTTATAGTTTATTGTTCCTTAAGCAGACCCCTTCCCATCCTTATTACACACACACACGGAGCGTACGTAGGACGGACCCCGGCAGAGGAGCCGTACCTGTTTGACGCGGTCAGGGTTGACGGTGGTCTGCGGCTGCAGGATGCTGACTGGCTCTGTCTTCTGGGTGCTCTGAGGCATCTCCCTCACCTTCTCAGCGATGAAATCATGGACGCCGTTCAGTGCCTCCACCGTCCCCTGGATCAGACACACCCGCTCTGTCGTGCCTAAACACACACACACACACAAAGCAGGTCAGTGAGGATGATGATGCATAGAGGTTTAGTGCGTTTGCATGCAGAGCAAGTGGCAGCGGTGCATCACAGCTCAGCTCCACAACCACACTCGCACAAAAGAGGTAGTAGAAGAAGACATTATTTCCTTCATTTTTTTCACCTTCATCAGGTAAAAATGAGTTTCCAGGTTTAAAGCATCTGTCCGACATTCATCTGTCAGTGCACTGGGAGACATTTATATCAATCAATCCATGCGATTAGATGCCAACAAGCAATTTAACGCAAGGACAAAAACTACACTGAAGGGGGCAAAACACCTTTATTCAGGCCTCAAATCAATTTTTTTTAAACTTTATTCAAACAAGCGACAATACTAGAAACATTTTTTTTGTGTTGAGAAACAGATTCCTGATAAAAAGAAATGGTGGCACGTCTGAATGGGAGCCAGCAGAAATCCAGGAATTATCTAGACCCAGACCGTTGTACCAAACCCTAAAAACAGGAAAATAAGCCACACGAAGCAGCCACAATAATCCCATAAAGAGTCCAATATGTTCTTATGTTACTGCAAAATGTCCCTTGATTTTGCAGAAATGGTTAGAGATAAAGGAAAAAACAAAAAATATTACACAGTAGAAAAACACTCTTAGGCAAAAACTGCTGTGTATGTATTATAAATGAAATCATAACTATAAATTAAATATAATTCTACATGAAAATTCGGTGGAGGCCCAGAATATTTACATCCTCCGGTTCAGCAGAGGAAAATGTGACCTGTGTGATTTGCTGCTCTCTGTTTCTATGATTTTACTGAGTTGTAGAGAAAATATTCCCTTCTGTTACTGTGTGAAAATGGGAAAAAACATCCAGTTTTACAGCCAAATGTTAGAAAGCAAAAAAAAGTTCTCTTTCTGTTTTGCACTTCAAGCTCATTTTAATAAGAGGAAATAACTTTTAGCTTCTGTTCAGTGTTCATTCAGCGGAATAAACAAAGTAAATAAAGATTTAAATGCTTCACTACTTTTACTGATTTATATCTTGGTAATGTTTTCTTGGTTTAGATTTTCTCAGCACTGCAAATCGGTCGATCAGAAAAAACCAAACGAGCTGAGTTTGATCAAACTTTGTGATAAAGAGGAGAGAGAGAACATTAGAAGCAGAGGACGCCCTCTCAACTCATCTTTCAACAGAAAATGTAACTTGCTTTGATCCCAAACTTTATGAGCCACAACCAAAACTTGACATGTATTGGTGTTGGTGACCCTCTTTTCCATGATGACAATTATTAATAATTATATATCAGATGGGATGTCTTGCACGATCCTCTAAATATTAGGCTTGATAACATCTGTCTTCATAAATAAGAAAGATTAATTTGGATTTATGCATTAATGTGTTAAAGAATTAAGGTGTTAAATTTAGATTTATATCTTCATTAATGGTTTAATTGTGATAATGATAAAAATCCCAAATTTATTTGAGAAATATGGGTTTTATAATTGACCTGAATGGTCTTATGACCCACATGTGGGTCCCGACCTACAGTTTGGGAAACACTGTGCTTAATCTTTCCATTAAAGCCAAACAAATCTGAGCATTACGATTAGGTTTTTATTTTAAGTAAGAATAAAAAAATACATATTTTCTCTCCTTAAACTGGTCTGGACTGGTTTAAAGGCCACTGCTGGCGAACAGGGCAGGTTAATGTGATTCACATCTCAGTATCAGAGCAGAGAGGAAGGGAGGAGAATGTAGGCCAGAGCCTCTCAGTCCATCTTCCTAATAACACTGAAAGTAAATCTCCATCACTCTCTTCCTTCCTCTTTCCGTCTTCCTCTCTGCCCCCTCATCTCCCTCGGTTCCAGTATTTTACTGGGATCTGGTCTTATCTCGGCCCAGCAGCGTGTCAGTCGGCCCCCTATCCCCTCTCCCTGACTCGGTTTGGCCCGGCTCAGTTCTCTCCGTGGCTGCAGCGGAGGCAGAGGGATTAAAAACCTCTCTGTGTGTGTGTGTGTGTGTGTGTGTGTGTGTGTGTGTGTGTGTGTGTGTGTGTGTGTGTGTGCGTGTGTGTGTGTGTGTGTGTGTGTGTGATGGCATACAGTAGTGAAATGAGTCGCAGACGTCTATTTATACACCAGAAACAAAGAAAAGCGACTCCAGCTGAACGGAGAGATGTTAAAAAATGTCTCAAAAAATGGAAAAGCGGAGACTTAAACCCAGCAGCTCGGTCTGTGTTCACACAACATGGCTCACACAAAATGCTAGCTGTTAGCATTAGCATTTTAATGCCCGGCTCTATTTTTACAGGCTACTAACAGTGACAAACACTTTCACATGACACACACGTTTATTTCTCCTTCCTTATTATTCAGCGTTTTCTGCCGGGCAGACAAGACTTAACCAGAAAAATGTGTGTGTATGTGGGCCTGTGTGTGTGTGTGTGTGTGTGTGTGTGTGTGTGTGTGTTTGTGTGTGTGTGTGTGTGTGTGTGTGTTGATACTGAAGAAACTGGGCCTCGCCTCTCCCTGACAGCTGGTGCCCTCTGGGTAATCTGGACTCCACCAATCAGAAGCAAGGATTAGCAGGCCATTGTCTTGGCATGAGAGAGTGACTGTTGGTTTGTTTTGTGTGTGTGTGTGTGTGTGTGTGTGTGATTGTGTGTGTGTGTGTGTGTGTGAGTGTGAGATTGGGGCAGAAAAGGCCACTCTGTCACTGAAGATCATATTGGAGCAGCACAGCTGTGCCTCGGCTACAAAGACCTGCTTCATTTCATGACAAAATCTTACAGAAAACACGTTTTTGCTTTTCTGGACGAGGTTTCTGCATTTTAAACCCTGAAGCATCACAACTCATTGAAATGTAGCAGCACAACATTTACAAGTCTGAAAAGTTTCTTTTCTTTTGACAGTTTTTCCTCTTTAATTCTGCTTTTCTGCCACTTAAAAGCTGGCTGATGGTGTTTTAGTCCCGGCTCTGCTACGTTCAGCTGCTCTGTAATAAAAGCGAGCTGTGTTTTCCAGCAGAAGCATCTGTTTAGAGACAAGTTACGTGACCTTACTGTGTTTTAGAGTAACAAACTTAGAAGACACTTTTCTACGCAGCCTGGGCTGAATTATGGTAAATTAAAACATCGTAATAAATATCCTGCTCGTGTCTCAGTATATTGTTTCCCTGCAGAAAAGGCACACGCACTGGGACTGACAGTCGCAGACGTATAAATGCCAAAGCAGCGCCAACACGGCACAATTTATACATCCCTCAGTGAACCGGAATGAGCTCAGTTGGCAGCTTCTTCTGTACTGATGCAAAAACATCAGCAGTGTGTGTGTGTGTGTGCGTGTGCGTGTGTGTGTGTGTGTGTGTGCGTGTGTGTGCGTGTGTGTGTGTGTTAGTATTTTCCCCTGTAAAATCTACCTCATCACTGGACGTTTTAACAGTTGGAAGCTGTTTCCAAGCTGGACTTGCTGCAGCAGCAGAATCTTCTCGACGTTATTAAAGCCGTTACGCTCACACGAGACAAAAAAAGAGACCAAGAGAAAATGTGAGGAAAAGTTTGAGCTAATGCCACTGAAATGTGTGTGTGAGATAAGAAAGCAGGCTGCAGAGTTTCAGAGCTGATGTAAACCTGCAGACCTGAAGCAGCTTCATTTACTTTCTGACAAAAAATCATTTTAGAGGAGCTTCTTTTAGAGGAGAACAGAGCCTGAAAAGCTCAAAATAAAAGAGTGAAATTCATCCCAGACATGAACCTCAGCTCGTTGTTTCTACGGGGACCAAGTGACCCGGCACCTTTTCGTTCAACACCAGCACACTCATCATCGTCATGGTCCCGGCTGTGGACCCTGGCAGTTGTTTTTATTAAGGTCTAACGAAGATGACTCACTCCTTCCTCCTCCTGCTCCTCCTCCTCTCCCCGATGACCGGAGAGGCACCAGTGGTAACAGACAGCCAGCCCAGAGAGCTGCTTCTCTGATTTCTGACTCGTAGCGACATATGCACGCTCAGGATGGCCGTGCATGCTAAACCTCCCTCTGAGGTAAACTCTGATAGGCCGGCGTGCACGTCGCAGACGTCACGGACAACAAGCGTGAGCCTGCAGAACACCACAGAGATGCAGTTCCAGCCGCTCGGCGTGTAAAGGTGAATCTGTGCGTCGCAGCCGGATAATTGCATCAGAGCGCTCATCGGCTCATCAGCGGCCGTGATTCATGCTTTCCAGCCTCGCACAGCGTGGGGAGGGCTTCCGTAGAGGACACTTAAGGCACAAAAGCTGCATTAACAAGTTGTTTCTGGTTCTGTAAAGGTCAGAGCGTCAGAAAAGAGAGAAGAGGTTTATTCTTAGAGTAATTAAAGCTTAAAAATGTCTTTTATGTGTCTGGAGGAGACGTTCAAAGGCTGAAAGCCCGAGTGATTCTCCAGGATCCTGCAGGATCTTCTGTCTGATGCTGCAGGATTCGTCTTTCTCCCGTCGGATCAGAAGTGAGATTCCAGGTTTTAGACCTGTCCTCTAACAAAGGAGTGAAATTCTGGGTGTTTTTATCTTCATTACTGCTTTAAACCGACTCAGACATCCATCCAGCCCTACAGGAGAGGGATTATAACACAACAGCCGCCGTAAGACTTCATTTACTTTAAACCTGTTGTGACTCGGAGAGAAATACAGCTTGAGAACTTCATCAAATTGACAATTTTTTGTTCTGCAAATTCTTCCAAAGTTCACATAAACACAAAACTCAGATTCTTTCAGCCAAAATCTTTATCTGTCAACTTGCTCTTCTTTTATCCTGCTTCATCTTTTTTCCCTCATCCAAGCCGAGTCTTCCTGGCATGAAACTGTCCATCTATTTACATGTTTTAATTCAGTCAGCGGGGTCTTAAAACTCATTTCTTTGGACTGGTGCCTGATTCAAAAAGGTTCAGATGAGCTAATAAATTTGCAAATTGAAAGTTTTATTGCATTTAAAATGCCCCAAACTTCTCTGGAAATGAGTTACAGATTCCTCCAGATAGGGCTTGAAATTGAGCCTCTGAGGAGAACTTAATGTTCACAGTTTATGATGTAAAAATTATAATCAGCAGAGTCAGAGAGCGTCCATGACCTGAGAGTTTCAATCCCTCTTGCTTTATTAATGTTGTTTTCAGCCCAGGAAACCGCAGAAGGCATAAACAATTCAGTTTCCACCGCTGCTGGGCTGAAAACGCCACAAATATGTGAAACTGTGTCGGATATGTTCTGATTCATTTCTACAAAGTGGCTCATTTGTTCACAGAAAAACAGAGAGTCAGAATCACAGATTTTCCCTGAAAAACATCAATGAATCGAACTTTTACAAGCACTGATATCTGAGATGCAGCAGAAGAGGAGAGAGCGAGTGTGGCGGGAACGCTGGATGTCCCCTGTTCGTCCCCCGTGCACGGCGGCCGCTGATTGGGGGGAGGGAGGGAGGGGATCAGCAGGAGATGGAGATAGAGAGACTCACACGACTTGAGTCACATCTGAAAAGCATCAGGGAGATGGAGAGACGGAGAGAGAGACGGACAGACAGGGATGCAGAGAGAGAAACCTGCATGAAAGCTGCCACAACAGAGGAACGTCAGAAAAAGCAGAAGCCCAGAGACAAGGAGATGCTGCGTAAAGCAACGCAAAGTTTCCCCACCGTTCCTGCTGCTGCTTCATGCTCAGACTTTTACACAAACAGAAGCTAACTCCCGTCGGGGGGGGGGGGGGGATAAACGCGGCTCGGTGATGTGCTTTAACGTAAGCTCATTAAACAGATCTCCTCTGGCTGCGGATAAGCTCAGGTTAACCGGCTTTCAGACGCTGTTAGGACGCCGAGTTGTACCAGAGGGACGGCAGGGAGGATGCCTTATAGGACTCTGCATTCGGGGGGGGGGGGGGGGGGGGGGGGGGGGGGGGG
>JAVQJG010109819.1:0-10588 GCA_036024015.1 Craterocephalus amniculus | reverse complement strand
GTTCATGTCATCTGATCATTTCCTATAGACCAGGATGGTTTGATTTACGTGACTGAGAAAATAACTTTACCCTCCTCTTATTCATTCATTTTCTGTACCGCTGAATCCAATCAGGGTCGCGGGTGGGCTGAAGCCTATCCCAGCATTTATCAGGCGAGATACCTTTTATTCATTTACTGCCGATATTGGTAGAAACAAGTAGTAAACTGAACAAGAAATGCGATCGCATTGATTTTAGAACCAGCGGCTCTGACATACAGACTCCCGATTCAGTCAGACTGGAATCCAGTCCGCATGCAGAGCTCAGATCCTCAGCATAGTTAATATATTAAGTTATAATTTAAGGCCCATTTAAGCTCGACGCAGATGACAGATACGCATACGCACGGAGAGTTTTGTCCGTCTTCTGCATCAATTTCGTGCGTTTTTGGTGCGTTTTCAGGAGACAACGGAGTAATACCACCGGAAACCATGGTGGCAATGTTGAGCATAGTGGAGCAGAAACAAACGAGGGAAGAAGAAGATAAACAGGAAGAAGAAAACCGTAGAAGAATGAAGACGGCGAAAAAAACATTAGAAGTTGCACAAGGTTTCGAAATAAAGTTCTACAAGTGTTCACGGTGTTTTGGTGGTGAGAAACAACTTAATAGCAGCACGTTTGTGCTGCAATAGAGGTTTGAATCTAACGTTGTATCGCGGAGTTTACAATAAACTCAGCACTGCCGCTTAGTGGAGGTTAGCCGTAAGAACAGAAACGACGCATGGAAGTATGAAGACAGTGACGCATGAAGACGTCTGGAACGGACGCCACAATTTACGTCCGTCAGAGAGCTCTAATGGGCCTTTATGCTGTATTTTCATGAAACCTACATGAAAGGGAGATCTTTAATAAACTGTGAGAAAAACAACCATAAGAAGGCTGCTTCTCCATCCATCGGACCTGAAACATGTTAGATAAGTGAATACAACAGCTAAACTGCCTTTTTACATTTGCTAAGGTCTCACGAGTTCTTTTCAATGAACGCTGCACGTGTGCTGCGTGAAGGGTGCGTTCCATTCTCCTCAGCACCTCTCCTCTGTAGAAAGGCAAGGTTCCATTTCAAAAGGGACCCATACAGTGGCTCTGGGAGGTCAATGACCCTGACTATTGAGTATTTTCAGGTAAATTTCAGCTTATACAGGAGATTTTACCTGGTTCTTTCTCTTTTTTTAAATAGTTTGCAGGGACAGTGATTAAGCACTTCAATATTTTGGCCTGGTTTTTATGTCTTGATAGAAACTTTTGATCAAACTTAGTTATAGGGATTAAAAAAAACTTGTTACACAAATCATTTTAGATTATAAAATATTATAAGAATATTTAGATATTATTAATTGAAAAAAGGGGGAGGGAATATGCAAGTTTGTACTTTCTCCCAGTCTTTCTCAAACATAAAAATTAATTTTCAGTGTGTTTTTCCTTTTTATGTTGTTTTTCCATTTATCGCTTTATTTTACAATACTTTAATATTTATTTTATGCTTATTTGTGTGCATTTTGCAATTAAGGAATGAACATTTATTTTTGGTCAACACATGTTAAAAATAAGGTTTCTGTTCTATTCTAAAATTTATCCTTTATTAAATTCTTTTTATTATTCATTATTTACTAATTCATTTACTTAAATGGACTTGATGTATTGGAATAAAACTCCAGCAGTGTATTTATCAACTACTTATGCAAAAGCGACATACTGAATATATTTAACATCCAATTATCAACTATATGTTCTAAAGCATTATGTAAATACTTAAACATTCTATAGTTTTATTTCCCTAAGTTTAAAATATGTTTTATTTTACTTCTCAGTACTGAAACGGAAGCTTGTGTGTATATATTTGATAATCTGTGATACCCTGACTCTGACCCATAGACTGTGTGCTGAACTTTCATCCAGTATTTCATGTCTTTAAACGTTATACAAATGACCCAGATTGTGAATAATATCATAATTCTAAAGGTATCTTCATTTGTGAAAAGACTTTCCATAAAACTTTAGAGGGACAAAACGAAAAAGTTTTTTTTTAACATTTGGTCAAGCACTCTGATACATCATCTCTGAAGGGGTCATCAGAAAAGAAAAACAAACTTTGGCTTCCACCAAACCAGTTACATTAGTAAGAGTTTTACATCTAAGGAATAAAGAATAAGTGCAGGAGCCTGCTGGACAACTTTGTGGGATGGTGCAGGTGTGCAGCTGAACATCTCCAAGACTAAGTAGATGATGATGGACTTCAGGAAGAGGAGGGAACATTTCCATTCAAGGGTCAGACATGGAGGGGGTCAGGACCAGTAAATAGCAGGGACTGCAGCTGGGGAACAAACTGGAATGGTCCGACAACACACACAGCATCCACTGAAAGGGACAGAGTCGTCTGTAGTTCCTGAGGAGATGAGGGTCCTTAAACAACTCTCAGTATTTTTTTTATACCTTTCCTACTATAGTTTTATTTTTTTTCTAATGTGTACAGTGTCCTCTCTTGTTTTTGATTTTTGACTCGTCTTTTTCTCTCTATTACTTAAACTGTGACTCTGAGAGATCTGCACAAGAATTCCAATATGCCTTGACTGTTTGGTTTATGCACAAATGGCAAATAAAGAACCTTGAACCTTGAACTTTGTTGCTGGTGTTTTACCAGTCTGTTGTGTCTATTGGTCTCTTTTCTGCTGTGGTCTGGTGGCTGGTGGCTGTGGACAGAGTTGGATTCATGATGTGAGTGGCAGAAAATAGAACCTGCAAGACCTTTCTGGACACACACCAACCACCGGACTCTGGCCATATGAGAACATTCAGCTGCAGGCTGCAGGTTCTGACTTCCTCCCCAGGTGAGGTCTGCCTGTCTGTCTCTGTTAAAAACTGACATTTTTGGACGTTGTGGATATTTCAAGCTTTGTTTTTGAACAATAAAATGGGGATAAAGACACGTGACCAACTGTTATAGAGAGCTGAGACCTAAGTTGTCATGTAATAACTCATGTGTTATAACCAACATCTGGATAACTATACATGATAGGCCTATGGATAAAATATATTTTCACACATTTAACAATTAAAAATGATTGACATCTAGATCCACAGCTGTGTTTACCACCCCTTTAAACCTGCTAGTTGAGCGTTAATCTAATATTTTAAACTTTAAATTAGATACAAAACAGTTTGTTTTGAAAAAAAAAAACTAGAATTCAGCGCCATTGTTGTAGTCCACAGTACGAGCTAAAACAATCTTCTGTTATGTAGATCAGGCCAAGCTACTAAAGCCGAACTAGTGATTACACTGCTAGAGGATACATGCTGATAAAATGTAAATATGATGGATTTATTTACGATAGAGCCTGTTATGTTAAATTGAGTTTAAAATATTGTCTGTAAAAACACACTTCCTTCATATTTCACACATCCTACAGCAGAAGTGTTTGTTACTCAGTTGCCTAAATAAATAATCTGCGGAGAGAAAAAGTAACTCTGTCGGTTCATTTTTTATATTCGCCCACATTAGCAGCAGCCAATCAGGAGAGGAGAAAGACGCCCCAGCTGTCTGACCCCAGAAAGATTTCCTGTTTAACCAAACATGGCTTCATATGTTCAGCTGAGTATTACTGCAACGTGTGTTTAATGACAGCTACATTATGGGGGCAACATCTGCTCAGGATGTCTTCTTCACCATATGAAATGTTACTGACACGGCCCACAGAAGCGTGTCGGGGAAAACCTGGAGAGGTGATGTAATCGGGATTCCCGGCAAACAGGAAGACCAGATTAGGAGAGTGTTGGAAGTCGCCCCGTGATTCTCGTCCCAGAAAGTGGAAGAAAATAATCTCCGATGCTGCATTAGGCTTTTATCTGTCCCACTTCCTTCTTATGGAAGTGATTTAATAATAGGAGAATAAAATAATCCTTTCAATTGTGTAATTGAAACAGATCCTGCGTCACTTGACGCAGATTCATCTGATTGGCCTGTGTCAATAACAATTATAGGCTAATAAAAAATAAATAAATATGAAATTATGATGAATACCTCCTGTAAAGTATAGTACTAAGGCCTATTTTCCAACATATTCAGTCCTTTTTTGTTGTTTCAGAACCATAAAAGTCCCGAAGACAAAATGACAGAGCCCCACGGTTAATGGCTCAGGATTTTAAAAGATATGAGCGAATATCACTGCATTACGCCTGAAGCACGTCAATCAGTTCATAAAATGTGTTAGTTGATATGCACGTAAAGAGAAATGATGGCATAAAACGTATTACAACTGTCAGGGTCAACGTTGTTATCATACGTATTTTTGGCTGAGAAATATTGACTGTGTACGTATTTTTGTTGCGCATAAACGTTAACTGGAGACGTTCCTCTCCGGAGACTGGGTTGAAAATTTGACAGAAAGTGGCTACATCATCATTTCCAGGTCTAATTAGAGGTAAACACAATAGTGTTAGTCATGAATATGTGGCAAATAATGGTGTTATTATGGATCATTGTGGTTTATTTTGCGGATAGACTAAATAGATCTAATGGTGTTTTAAGGATTAAACCAATATAAAACCCTCCTTATTTAACATTTAGCTCAACTTTACCGCTCCTTTAAAAACATAAGAGCAACAAAAGTGCTTCATAGCACAGTTAAAAAGTCATGAATATGTAATAGATACATTTACAAATAGTAAAATATGAACATGATTGGTACTAAAAATGGACTCCTGCTTTAGTGCTGCAGCCTAAAAAATGATGCAACAGTCTTCACCTGGGAGGGTTAGGGTTAGGGAGCACATGCCTGCAGGACACCAACACTCAATGAAAATACTGGACTCCAGTGGGCCTTCGGGAATGTGTGGAGGATTTACTCTAAATCTGACAGGAGAGTTTAATATCTCATGTTGAGAGGGTTGAATGACATCCTTCGGGCTCTGTAGCAGGGCTGTGCGGGCTGGATCCTCATCCCACAAACAGCATCACATTCCATCGATGGGGATCTTCCAGGTTTTCCCAAATATCAAAGTGACATCCAAGTGAGCCTTGGGATGCGGATCTGGGTTGCTCACTTTACTAGGCTGTAGTTTAATAATGCAGAGGTTATTGGTGTATTGCTATTAATGAATATAGATATTGGCCATAGCAAAGAATATACTGTACATTATTCTAGTTTTTTTTAATCATGATTTTTCTCATGAGTTTCAGATAAAAACATTTCTGTAGTTTTCTGGTACTGTAGCAGATGTATTACACACCTTACAATGTCACTGACGTTTGATGGACAAGTGTCCACATTTGGAGCAGTTTTCAGTCTTCTTGTCTTTTGCTGTGCACACCCAAAAATCTCTCTCCTCGGTAGAAGTTAACAACAACTTTATTTCTGTCTCAACCTCTGAAGTAATTTCATAGCTTTCTTTATTATGGTAGAGATGTACAATGGCTATGACAGCTTCTGAGATATCGATTCTCAGAAAACAGAAACTGTTGGGTAGCTCCGTCTCAACTCTGCTGAGCCAGACGGCGGTGCTTATCTTTGTCTTACATTTATCTGAAGTCAACAATCGGATTTTCAAATAAAAAAACAAACAAATAAAATGGAAATCAGTCCGAGTTTAAACTGTTACAGATTAGGAAATAAGAAAAAAAAACACTTTCAGGAAGAAAATGTAGCTCTGATTAGATCATAATTACAAACCTGAACATAATCTATACAAAGACC
Source organism: Craterocephalus amniculus (assembly GCA_036024015.1). Classification (NCBI taxonomy): domain Eukaryota; kingdom Metazoa; phylum Chordata; class Actinopteri; order Atheriniformes; family Atherinidae; genus Craterocephalus; species Craterocephalus amniculus. The sequence continues at coordinate 4,861 of JAVQJG010109819.1, read as the reverse complement.
AAGGAGGCATCTCTGAGATGGACATGTTGGCTGCATCTTTCATCAAAGTCCCCTCGCTGGGGAACCTCAGATATTTGGGATCCACTCTCTTGGTAAAAGATGGAAGCATGCAGCACTATTGACTTTATATCGTCTCTCCAGGCTTCTTGTCTTGCTTTGTGTATGTTCTTTGTTTCCTCTCGTTATTTTTCCCCAGTAAACTGAAGTTTTCTTGATCAAACACTTTCACACCCTTCAGTTTGATCTCTGTTCCTCGCTGTCTTTTTCTCCTCGCCTTCTCGTTATCGTTCTTCTGCTGCTGACGTTGAAAACTTATATATTTAGCTTTTTCACACCTATCTGCCACTCATCCCGTGTTCTGACTCACTTGTGCATGTGTGTGTGCATCGGGGGTAGCGAAGTAGGTTGTGTTGATCCGCATGTGTGTAATGATGCCATATTTCTTTTAAGCTGTCATCAATTGCTGCGTTTTCTATCAGTTCCTGCTGAACCTGCTTAATGATTCAAAATGTCAGTATGTTTGAAAGCAGCTAAGCAAGATTATCTTGCAGAATGAGCCGTCATTTTCTAGATCAAGCACACACACACAAACACCCACACACACACACATCTACACAACGTAAACGTGCATAAACAGCTTTGGTTTCACCAGCCTGGGGGTGTGTAATGATGTCTGGAAGTTGGACCTGCAACCTTTTGGTCCTGTGGGTTTGAGTTGTGACCTCAGGCTTGTTCAGAACATTTTCATTTTATTTTCCACAAGTTGCTTCATAGCAGGTTTTGGTGTTCCTGAGAAGGGGTAGGCATAATTAATGGACGATCGATTAACTGATTGTTAGGATTGTAATTATTATAGTATCTTTTAATGGATTAATTAAATGAATAAGACAGGTTCAGAGGTAGTATGCAAGCACATATTTTCCAGTATAACCACCACTGAATGGATCCCATTCAACTTTCATAAGAATCATTCATATTATAATAAAAATAAATAGAAATATGAAATTAATGTAAATTAGTTTTTTTCTCCTTCATTTAATTTAAATGTAGGCTCTAAATATTTAATTTTGATAAAAAATATTAATGATTAATCAAGAATTGATTGTTAATTATCTTGATAATCCATTAAGACAATTTAATTTAAGTCCTGAGGAACACTTAGCAACCATTTCTACCCAGGAGGTTGACTCAAGTCAGTTTTACTGTCCTCATCATTCAAGGCAATTCTTTGTGGTCCAGTTAAAAGAAATTCACATTAGTCTGATTTGTAGCTCTTCATTTTTACCATTGCTGGTAACCAGTGGATGGGACATGATGGACTTGTAGAAACTGGTTTTGGGTGTGATGTTGTAAATAAAATGAGCCTAATTATTTAATCGATGTCAGTTTCTTTCCGCTTTTCTTCACACACATTCTGACTCCTGCTTGTTTTCTGTGTTGCAGAGGACAGACTTCGGACTTCTCCTCTAACCACCTGAGCAAATGCATCATCACTTCTGCTTCTGTCAATGAGAACTCACCTGAAAACCATGGCAGCCCTTATCACCGACTGGCTTCTTTCCCTCCTGAGAAGTGATGTGTAAAGATGAACGTTCACTTCTTCGCTGCAAAGGTTTCTGACAGGACCTTTCGGAGGAGTATTTTCCATTTCATTGTGAGGAATATTTGTCAGGTTTTCCTTCCCCAAGCAGGAGGAAAATTGATGGCTGCTACTTTTCCTCTGGATGGTTTGCACCCCCCAGTCTGAAAGAGGATCATTAGCGACCTCCTCTGCTCTGGAATTACACGCGCTCTTATGCCTGTGTGTGAATGGGATTTCAATGTGGTTGAGTGTTTCTGTTTGCAGCTACATGGCATAAGGAAAAGATAAATAAAGAGGAGTTTTTATCCAGTAAGGACAAGAGAGGACACAGCAAACCAGTTGAAAACAGGAATAGCAGCCATGTCCCAGAGGAGCCGCCATTCCAGGACTGTTTGTCTCTTCCAGTCTGCCACCAGCAGCGGCAGAAGGATGGAATATTTACCACTTGGAGGCTGGTGGGGTTCCACACTAATACAGCTAGGAGTGCTGCTCATGCTGGCGTGTCCAGTCACCGTGTTGGCTCAGAAACTGGATGAGAACGACCCAGTGGTCACCACCGCCCATGGCAAGCTGCGGGGCATCAAGAAGGAGCTCAACAATGAGATCCTGGGTCCTGTGGTGCAGTTTCTGGGAGTCCCATACGCTGCCCCGCCCACCGGCGAGCGCCGCTTCCAGCCTCCTGAGCCGCCAGCATCGTGGTCGGACATCCGCAACGCCACACACTTTGCCCCAGTATGTCCTCAGAGCATTGTGGAGGGCCGTCTGCCGGATGTCATGCTGCCTGTGTGGTTTACCAACAGCATCGATGTGGTGTCCACTTACGTCCAGGACCAGAGCGAGGACTGCCTCTATCTCAACATCTACGTCCCCACAGAGGATGGTGAGTTCGCCTGCAGGCCCAGGGTAGGATGGTTGTGGGTGGATCCGGAGTCAGGGCATTTGGCATTCAACCCACAACTGTCTCGTAGAGCAACTTTGTCTTACTGGGTGTGAGAGTGCATCTCCGTCTTCGTCTCTGTATGTTGGCCAGTAGAGGGGAAGCATGACCTTGTGCATGTTCAATATGCATGATTCTGCTTATATGACCTCAGTGTGTGGAGTTGATTTGTGAGAAAGAAACCAGCGTTCCCACTTTAATCTTCTCTGACTTCCATCCAACGCTGCCCCAGTCTTTTCCTTCCATCCTCCATCCAGCCTGACCTTTCCAGCTCCACCACTTTGCTCCTCAGACACATTTCCCTCTCTTTCTTGCTTCTCTTCCTCCTCATTGTCTTATTTGCCCTCCGCTGCACTTTCCCCTCCTCCTTCCTTTCCCATGTCTGTATCTCATCATAACATATTGTTCTCTGCCACAAAGGCCACAGTTCATTAAACAAGACAGTCGTTGTCATGATCATCGCCGATTGATTTGGCTGACTGAATGACTAGCTGGCTGACTGATCGACTGAATACTCCTCTGATTGAGCTGGTGTGATTCATTCCTTCGCTCCGTCTTTATTTCCTCTTTCCTTCCGCTCTAAGTCTTTTTCAGTCAATCAGCTTTGTGTACATGATGTGTGTCAGTGTATGGGTGTGTACGTGTGTGTGTGCATGCCAGCTCCTGTGTGCGCTGCGCGTCCAGGGGCTCCATGTTATTCTTTAGTTTTCTATTCATTTTACAGTCAAAAGAATATCCAAGGAATGTGCCAGGAAACCGGGCAAGAAAATATGTAGACAAGGAGGTATGTATAACCTGAAAATAACCTATAATATGCATCAGGAGGAAGAAAAAGAAAAAGCTACAAAGAGAAGGTGTGTGGTTCAGCACGGAGGATAAAGAGGCGTCGCAGCATTGAGGCCTACAAATTAATCAGGTCACGACTCAGGGCAGCCGCTGGCATCACAGGGCGGGATGTTTTAACCCCAAATGGAAATTTATTTCAAACAAATTTAAAAAGTAGTGAGGATTTCCAAACCAATTTCAGTATATCAGGGGTAAAGGGGGTGAGACAGACCGTTGGAGCTTTCTGCTGCCTTGTAAAGTCCTGCTCACATCTCAGTGGCAATGAGATACATGCCTCTGAAACCCTGAGTCATACCTGAAATTTGTAAGCCTCTGATAATGGAATGACGGCGAGGTGTGTCGCAGCACATTTCTGTGTGCCCGCTTCGGTCAGCAAGAGTGGGAGATTTGATTGGCTGCCAGATCTGAGGCCAGAAGGTGTGCCGTAATGATGGTTGATGTGTGGTAAGATAGCAGCATATTAGATAAGGCACGCTGTTGCAAACACACACACACACACACACACACACACACACATACTGAGGACGATGTGGCAGTGTTAAATAAGATGAGCTCAGGCTGGACCTTGACTGTGTAATCTCCATTAAAAGAAAGTGGAGCTGTGTTCTGGTTGGCTCGGGCTACTGTATCAAGCACTGTTTCATCAAGATAATGCCCTCCACCTCCCTTTCTCTCTCTCTCTCTCTCTCTGTCTTTCAGCCTCTCTCTCTCTCTTGATGGGTGCACATGTTGCTATAGTGCAAGTGTGCATGTGTTGATGTTAGACAGTGAAAGAGGGAGAGAGATGCTGACAGTGTCCTTGATAAGGTCTGGATGTTAATGTCATTGTCTTGGCAGCAACTCGCATTATCACTTATTTCATATCCTCCTTCTTCATACAGATATATGTACACACTGACCTCCCTACTCTCCTCCTTTCTTCTTTATTCATTCACTCATTTTACTCTAATGTGTTGCACACACAAATAGTCGAAAGGGTTGTTAAACGGGAGATAATTGAACAATGGTGTCAAACTTATTTTTAGTTCAGGAGCCACATTCTTCACAATTTGTTCTCTGCCATTAAAATAAAAACAGCATGATAACCTATAAACAATGCAAAGACTCCCAATTAACCCCTTTGCTTTGGTGCAACAAAGTATATTATCAAGAAATATTCATGAATTATCCTTTAAGAAAACATTATATTATTTATCATTTACATCTCTTCCCCAAAATCCAGAATTTACATTATAGTAACTTTTCCAGATCTGGAAGTTGTTTTATCCATCAAACATAAACATGTTGATCGATGGATGGGTGGGTGGATGGATGGGTGGATGGATGGATGGGTGGATGGATGGGTGGATGGGTGGATGGATGGGTGGATGGGTGGATGGATGGGTGGATGGATGGATGGATGGGTGGATGGATGGATGGATGGATGGATGGATGGATGGATGGATGGATGCATGGATGGATAAATGGATGGATAAATGGATGGATGGATGGATTGA
>JAVQJG010109802.1:0-10482 GCA_036024015.1 Craterocephalus amniculus | reverse complement strand
TGCAGGTTCGGATTTTTTCCACAAGCACAACTTGTTTTCTACAACTTCAAAACATCATTTTTACATGCAAAAGTTTTTTGTACGCACAATCTGTCTCTGGCATGATTCTGATCCCATACCCCGCCACCCTGATTGGATTCAGTGGTATGGAGAATGAATAAATGAATGACTGTAAATGGTCCGGGTATCTTCTGTTCTTTTAATATTCAACTAAAACCTTTACATCATAATATAAATGATCAGCTGGTTTTTTAAATCTCATACAAAAAACAAAATTCAGGCTGTTTTTGCACATTTGCCTTGACATTAATATAAGAAGAAGCTAAATTAGAAAAATAATGACTTTAATATCTAACTAACATTTCTATGATGTTGCTGCAGAGTCGTGTTTAAAACCGATTGACTCTGTTTCTATAAGTGTTTCTTCATCACATCCCAAAATACACCCCCGCCCCTGACGTCAGGTCCATGTTCACATGTTGTAATGAAGAGCTGATATGGAGAACTCACACCTACATGCACAGAAATGTGGCTCTCAACCATATCTGAATAAGAATAAAAATAATAATGAAAGTGCGTTTATGGTAGGAAGTCCACTATAGAAAATCCTCGGGCTCGTGAACAAACTCATGGATGGACACGGCACGTTCATTTCCCAAAGCAACTATTGCTTGTGAACACGACTAGTGTTCACCAAGCCCAGTCTCTGTAACGACACTATCTTGTCAATGAGTGGCAGCATAGAGCCATAGTTTAGCCTACTATTAGCCTGATTGAGCATCAGTTAGCCATTTTGGGTCACAGTCGCCATTTTAGTGAGAGGAAGTGCAATTTGGACAAGAACGTCAGTCAACTCCTAGAAACCAGAGAATGCACCTGAAAATATGCATACAAAAATATATCTGTTCAATACTGTCAGATCTAGATTAGCCTAGATCTACCACTGTCCAGATCTCAGCCTAGATCTACCACTTTTTAGATCAACCTAGATCTACCACAGTCCAGATCTCAGTCTAGATCTACCACAGTCCAGATCTCAGTCTAGATCTACCACTGTCCAGATCTCAGCCTAGATCTACCACTGTTTAGATCAGCCTAGATCCAACACTCTCCAGATCTCAGCTTAGATCTACCACTGTCCAGATCTCAGTCTAGTGCTGTGTCCCAAATCGCATACTTCCATACTTAATACTCAAAATTTTGAGTATACTACATCAAAATGAAAAAAAGTATGCATAGTACGCGAAAAATGAGTACGTAAAAGTACCCGGATTATGTACTCAAACCCGTTAAGATTTTAAGTATGTGACTGTGGACACTTACCGCACTCAAAACGAGCAGAAAGATGGCAGACAGGAGCGCCTTGAACGAATCAACTTTGAACAAATGAAGAACCACCGGCTATTTTCATTTTCAGTGTATTTGTTGTGTAGCGATGTTTATTTTAAACACTAACGGCCGCTAAAGCTAATGCTAGTTTGCTAATAGCTGTCAGGTAACGAAGCATTATAACCATAATAAACGGGCGACTAAAAATAACCCAAGTGGGTACAAAATCGTCATGGACCAGAGAGAATATGGCCAGTTGAACAGACTGCCACATTTCACATTATTGGAGAATTTTAACTTTGATAGCACGACGAGGTACGTTCACTGTCGGCTCAGTCAGCTGTGTCTGTAAGCCGGTCACTTCTAGTGAGTACTCCACATGAGTACGCGATCTGGGACAGCACTGCGTACTGTAAAATCACATACTAAGCCATTAAGTACATAATATGCTTAGTATACTCAGTTTTGGATTTTAAGTATTTAGTATGGAAGTATGCGATTTGGGACACAGCACTGATTTCATGTTAAGACATAATTTAACCAAAACAGTCAGATTTTCAAACTGGAAAGTAACTCCGGCTCATGTGGACGTAGCAGGAAGTCTGTTTTAGCTGCTGATAGCAAAGCGTGACTGTTAGGCTGGCAGTGACCTCCTAACTCTAAATTTACATCTGAATTCCAGGAGGTTTTTCTGTTTCCTTCTATAATTCATCACAGGAGTCTCTGCTGCTCCGGCAGCTAATTGTGATTTTATCTTTGTTAAACTGACTTAACTCGACCCATCATGAATTCCAGAGAAACTCTGCCGGAGGACTCTTCCTCCCCTCAGACAGAACAGCGTATCATCTCCTCATCCTCCCTGCATCCATCTCGTTCCTCACGCCGTGCAAAAAACAGCTGAAGAATTGCATTTTAAACTTTTATGGAAGGAGCGTGCATGAATTATAGATGGCAGAAGAGGTCTCTCAGGCGAGGCGGCGATGGAACATCTGCAGCTGAAAGTTGTATGTGCTGCACGGGTTCAGGACAAGATATCACCGAGTTCACCTCTAAAACTGAGTCTAAACTAAAACGATGGCTCTTTGCTGTAAAGAGGATGTTAGCGTGACTGAAACGTCCGGAAACATGACCAGCGGAGCAAAAATAAAACCAGAGGAGCAACTTTATCTGCTGGTTAGCATCAGATCCTTTTAACTCCACAAAAAGCCTGAAGAGATTCTTTCTTTCAAGAAGATGGAGACACAAACTTCGGGCTAACGGTCAAGAGGATGGGTTGTAATACAGCTTCCCACCACGCGGTGGCGGTAATGTCGGACAGTTTAATGAACTCCAATAATCAGAGGAAAACATTCAGTTACTTGCTAGCCTGTAGCGAAAGTTATACGGAGAATTTTAAACAAAAGAAAATGAAAAGTGGTCCCAAAACCTTAAAAGGCTCAACCTTTACGAACATAACACAAAAAACAGAGTTTAGTTTTATAAACCGAGGTAAAGAGTCCGAGCTGAGAGAGAAAGGGGGACAGTTAGCTGATGCCATCCAGCACCGATGCCTCGAACACTGAAGCTATAGGAGCCTTTTGTTTTGTTTTGTTTATGTAGTCATTTACATATTTTGGTTTGTTGCCACAGTGGATGTTAGTAACCATGACATCAGGTGCACCAGATGTATTAAACTACAGTCACAGCGGATCAGGGGCAGTTTATTAGCTTTGGTGCTGGAGTATCTGTTTTTAACTGCTTTCACTTTTTCATTTTTGCACGATTATTTTGAATTAAAAAATCAAACCAGTTGGACATTAGTCAATAATCAAAATAAATGGGAACTTCACCCAACATGGACAATGGCTCCTGATTGGTTTCTAGCAGCACGTCACCAAGCTGGTCACCACAGAAGCATCAAGAAGACGTGGAAAGCGTCTTTGCTGCCATCCTGGGAGTACCACAAGGCTCATGTCTCGGACCACTTTCGTTCTCATCGTACAACACTATTTTCCAAAACAGCATTATCTTTCGTTGCTACACGGACGACTTTCAGATTTATTTCCCTCTGAAGCTCATCACTGTGTCGGCTTCTCCGATACAACTGTCTGCCTTTCTTTGATGAATACTAAAAGTTTGTTGTTAATTGTTTCTTAATTGTTTATTTTTCTGTGTGTTTCTTTTTCTGTGTGAGTTATTCTGCAGCGTGAGAAGTTATTGGATCATTTCTCCTCATGCATCCAGCGAAGTAATCTGAGCAGCTGCTACTGATACTCAGAAATCCGGATTATTGGGGAACGACGGCTGTAACATCAAACCCTCTGCTTCTGCCTGCCTGTCACAGAAAAGTTTCTCCACAATGAAAACTCTCCAGCTCCAACCCTGCTGGGCTTTCACGAAGACTGGAGATGTAAACGCCAGTCTGAGTTAACGGAGCCAGCGTTAGGACTCGGCTTTTCCATTAGCCTGAGTGTTTTCACCGTCAGGCTGGAAATGACAGCGATTCTTCCGGACATCTTTTTATCCCGGTTTGTTTGCTGATAGACTTCATCAGACTGCCGAGGGCAGACGGGGCAGCGTCTTACTGATGTGTAGAGGAATCCCTCGGCGTTCATGGCCATGTAGAGCGCAGCCTTCACTCCCTGGATGGCCACGACCCGCAAACCCACTGGGATCAGGTTAAACAGAGCTGGAGGGCGAGAGACACAGAGAGAGAGAGAGAGTATCCTCAGAAAATGCAAACTGTCTTATACAATATCCGAAGCTAAACGTAGATTCTGTTCGATAAAACTATGTTTTAGGTTGAAGTTTTGTTGTTCTAGCATCACCTGCTACACTGAAGGAAAAACTCATTATAAAAGTCATTTTTCACTGAAATCAGACGCCTTCATCTAATGAGGCATAATCGTGCTGACTGAACTGTTCGACCAGATCTGCGAGGATAAATCCACGTAAACCAGGAGGAGACTTCGTTACCTGTTTCCCTTTAAGCTAGTCCGATAAATGATGCGCTACTTTATTCACAGGAGAGTTTTTTATAATAGTACAATCGCACTGATTCATTGTTCTGATCCAACAAAACTGAATTAAGTTTATTCATCAGGAATGTGAGTTGAAAGCAAATGGCTCGAGTTAGAAAAACAGACAAACCAAATTAGCTTGGATGCACCTTTATATTGTAAAAAAACTAATATTCCATCAGATGGGCGGAGCTTATAGGTAGACGTTTCTGCTGGAAATGTCTAATTTTTCTGTCAAAAATGTTGGAAACGTCTATCATCTTTCTTAAATGTCTTTCCCTGAACATTAAAAACAGGGGAAAAAAAAGATCCCATGTAAAATTAAAGGTATAAATCCGATTTTTATTAAGGAATTTTAGTGGAATCCTACGAAAATTTGTTTTCGTGTTATTTGACGTTTTCTTGGTGCCTCAGCTTCCAGAATATTTCACTTTTTTTTTTAACTTTTATCTATTTTAAATGAATAGTTTTATCCAAACTAATCCAGTTTTTTGTTTTTCTTTTCCAAACTCGACATCAGCTGGAGGTGGACATGATAAAATCACGTTTCCTTTTGTTTTGTCGGATCATCACGATTGATTACAGGAATTGTTCCGTGTTGCAGCCACCCTCTCGTACCCGTGTTTTTTGCTTTTTACAGGATTAAAAGTGTCGTGCAGAAGAGGAAAGGGTGTCAGCGTTCCTGTTTTCTGGCCGATCCGTGACGGAGCTGGAATCCTCCGCAGCCGATAAACCGCAGAAAGACTCGCAATAAAAGAGAGTTGGATGAGACAGAAGGACTGAGTGACGAGGGGTGATTTAATCCTCGGGGACAGAGAGCTGCAGTGTGGGTGAGGAGGATGAGGAGGTGGAGGAGGAAGAGGACTGTGGCAATGCTGCTGTTAATCCTCCTTTATTTAACTCAGATCATCTGAGAGAAAACCAAAACATCTCCTCCTCCTCCTCTTGTCCTCTTTTTTTCTGCTTCTCCAGCAGAGAAACGAGGATCTGCTGCAGGAACGCGACGGAAAACATCGGAATGTGAGGAAACTTTAACAGTTTCAGTTCAGCTCAGAGGTTTCACTACAAATTCACCCTGAAAATATGACATTTGGGAATAAAAATAAAAATCAGTAAATAGATAAATGAATATGATAATAAGCAGAATTAAATGACTAAATAAAATAATTCACTGTAGAAAGATTTATATGTAAATTAGGGCTGTTAAAATATATTACAGCATTAGTAATAATCGCATATCTGCTAAAGCAGTCGTGGGGAACGCTGGTCCTCAAGAGACGCAGTCTTTTAGGTTTTCCATGCAGCCCTGCTCCAACGTTTCTGAAAGAAATCTTGCCGTTAAAAGGCCCCAACAACCCCTCGCTCCCCTGTGTGGCTTCATTACGTCCACATCCCGCTTCAGCCAGGACTATAACTGGACTAAAACTGGACTAAATGGACTAAAACTGGACTAAAACAGGATTATAATTGCACTAAACTTGGACTAAAACTAGATTATAACTGAAATAAACTTGGACTAAGAGTAGACTAAGAGTGGAGTAACTGGACTAAAACTAGACTAAAACTGGACTATAAGTACACAAACTGGAGTCGACCTGTTTTATCTGTAATTCATAAAAGCAGTGACTTCTCATCGTGGTGCCGGGTCTGATTTGCATTTTACAGGATTCAGTTGCATGTAAAACATTTTTTCTGTAATACGGGTCGAGCAAATAGAATGATAGCGGTGACTTGTGCTGTAGTAACCGGGTTTCTGTTTGGTCTCTAACAGACCCGGTTCTGCAGGCGGAAGGTGGGAGAAGCTGCTGGGACTTACTGTTGTCGCTGTTCTCGTCCTTGCAGCCGCTGATGGTCCCATCCTGCTGCATCTGCAGGAAGAAACCCTGCTCGCTGAAGAGACGCGTCACGATGCCCTTCAGCTGCGGCTCTGCAACACAACACAGGACATGAGTCGGCCGCTGCGTGACCCGTGTGCAGACCGGCTGCAGCTCAGCCAGCCTCCACCATCACCACTAACAGGTGGATGGAGGACGCAGCCATGCAGGTGGAGGTAAGGAGCTCAGAGATAGGAACGTCTGAGGATGCTGGCCTGGAAAAGCCCTCACACCCAGACTAACACCCAGCAGGTCACAGAGGCCAAAGGCTTCCAGCACGACTCGGCTGGACGTAGACATGCTGCAGACAATGTGGCCGGAAGACTCGTCATGGCAGAAATAGAGCAGAAGGCGGAGAAAAGAAGGTGGAGCAGGATGCTGAGCTACCCCACATCCAGACGTCCGCTTTGCCTTTAACTCTGCTAAAAGACCAGACCTCGTCCTGGTCCTCAGTCCACCTGCAATACCTTTATCCGCCCAGAGGGGGTGTCAAACATTCGGCCCTGGGGCCAAAACGAGACCCCCATAGGGTCCGGTGTTGGCCGAAGGATGGATCTGCTAAATATGAGAAAGCCAGAGAAGATGCAACCCGTAAAACCCAACCTGTCTGTTACGTTTCTCAGAACTATGATGCTAAAATCTTTGCATGCTGTTTAACATAACCTGATCCTTGTCCTCTGCCCCCTAGTGGAAAACATAATGCACTACAACGCGTCACACAGTAATAAACAGTGAATATACTTTTTAAAACTAAATTTAGTTTAAAAAAGGACCCTAACTAAAACATAGAGCCCTTTTTCTGAGGCTGGGAATTAAAAGGTTTTATTTTCTATTTTATTTATTTGAGCATACTGAACCTGGTGAACAGCATTAAATATACAACAGTTATTTAGGAAACTCAAAGAGAAGCAGCTTATCTGATTCCACCCTTTTCCACAAGCAGACATTCAGCCCCAATCAGCAGCCAGAGATATTTACATTATATTTACCAAAATGAACAGAGATTCACATGAACTCATATTTTAGGCGGGTAAAGTAAAGTAAAGAATCTAACTCTGCTCTGGGTTAACTGTATTTCCGAGGTAGGCGGATCTTTCTGTCAGGTGGTCGGGGTTCCTGCGCATGTGGAAATGTACACGTATGTACAAAAAAATAACTTCTAGATTAAATAGACCCAGGCCAAACTGGAAGAGCAGGAAGGCTTTATTCCCCTCTGTGGCTACCAGATCTGTATTTCTGCCAGATCTGTATGTGTGTGGACTGCGCATGCGCTTTACGTTCGCCATCTTGGATACAGAAATACGGCAACACCAGCTATTCAGATCTATTTGGTAAACGCATTTTCACTTCTTCCCGTTAATTGTTGTCATTTTCACTGTCCCGGTTGCAGAAGCACGTTTTATCCTCCTCTTCCTGTTTACAAACTGACGCTGAACATTGATGAAAAAAAAAAAATCAACTAGCGCTCAGAACATTTCTCTTATCAGACAGATGGATAGACGAGGAGCCGCCACCGTGATGTAATGACATCCTGAAGCTGTGTCACGCTTCCCCGCAGAACCACCGCCCACAGGCGGCCAGCAGGTGGAGCTCTTTTAAATGGGAAACGTGTCGCCCCAGTTACACTTTTTAAATAAAAGCAGTAAAAGCCTGAGTTACTGATCATTCCAGGAAGACGTAAATGTTTTTACCAAACAGTTTGGACTAGTTGTTGTTGCCGTATTTCTGTGTCCAAGATGGCGAACGTGATGCGAATGCACAGTCCACACATACAGATCAGGTAGCCACACCCCCCACTCCCTACAACACACTACAGCACAGAGTACACCTCAACTCCCCCACATAGTTCAGTCTAGCCAAGGCAGATGTGGACTAATATAGGACTTCAATTCTGTGACCGTCGTCCCGGGCTGCAGGGTGGTCAACTCCCAGGGTTTTATGAAGCTCGCTCTCTCCGTCCTTCTTTCTCTGAGCAGAAAACGTTTTTTATAAAAGGATTCTTTGGTTTATCAAACAGGACGTGTGTAGATGAGACGAGACCCGGTCTGCCACGAGACGGTTTCGTCTTCACAGCTGGGATCAAGATTCCTTTCCTCTGAGACGAGCTAATTTGTGATCTGTGAGTTTAAACATCTGTGAGGGAAGGAACGCCTCGTCATGCGCCGGGATGTGATGGAGCTGACAGAACCAGAACCGGCCGTCTGAACCGCCTTCTAACAGCTTCCTGCTGTCAGACACACAAAGCAGCTCTTACTTTTCCTGGAGCTTTTCTATTTATAAACCCGGCTATCTCCAGCTGGATCATCTGAGTCCACGCTGGAATGAAGCGGTTACAGATGCAGTCAATGGCTCCAGGTCTGGACCCACAACCTGTCCCATGTGGACCCGGACCTCCGGCCAAAACCCAAACTTTTCTACTTTAACAGGTGCAGCTTTTGCAGTTCAGGGAAGAAGAAGTTTTCCTGCAGGTTGGGCGCGTTCCCAGCACACCAGACAGGAATTAACCGTGAGCAGAAACTGATCCTGACCAGGAAACATCTAGAACCTGCACGGCTGCTGGTTTCAGATGTTTCCTGGTTTTTTGGTTCTAGACAAACATTTACATCAAAATGCAGCAAATGTCTCAGGAGGCTTTTATACAACTATTTACTAACCAACTAGATCCTGTCCATAAGGAGACGGAGAGGACGTCACAGGCTGGACATGTCCAGGGTGCCATTGTCCACCTGTCCTCAATATTAGTCCATAACAAAATATCTACATGTGGAGTTCCCCAAGGCTCCATGCTGGGCCCCCTGTTGTTCAGTTACAGATCAGAGAGATCAATCAGACTTGTCTGTAGAAGTAGCTTGGGATGATTTTTGGTGTGAAAAGATGCTTTATAAATAAAATTGTCTTTCAAATTTTATTTTTTTAAAGGTCAGAGCTGATGTGACATCACCAACATCAGCCCTAGAAACGGGCAGGTCATCGCATGCCCATGCTGTAGCTGAGCCAGAACGTAGTCGTCTGCTACTGATCCATCCCTTCCGTTACAGGAAAGGCTAAATTCTCAGCAGTCGCTCAAATAACTGGAGACTGAAAAAAACAATAAGAAATATAAATTGATAAATTATATTTGAGTGAATTAATTTTTCAATTAAATTGATTTTTAAAAAAAACAACAACAAAAAACTAATCACACAGTTCAGTTGGACCATAATTCAATGTCAGCATTTTCATAATATTTTTTAAACTTTATGAGTTTTATCAGTTTTAGCTCATTTCATCGACGACTGTTCTTTTGTTTTCATTTCTAACGGCCGTTAGGAGCCGTTCTGCAGACTGTATCTGAGCTGGAAGCACACAAAGTCTCCGCTGTTCCAGGTTTGGGCTCCTGGAGTTTGCGGGAAAAGGCAGAAACATCTCTGGACTTTAAACCGGACGATCCGATGAAGCAGCAGCAGCGGGGTGTCGGCTCACGAAAGACTCCTGGAGTTCAGGTCGGCTTCCATCTGCAGCAGGAAGCTAAAAGGTTCTTCTTTAAGACGCCAGGGTCTCCAGAGGGAACCAACTTCCCTCTTCCTCCCAGCATCAAATATTTAACGCTATGGAGGAGAATTATGCAACGCTTCGTACGCCTGCTGGCTGAGCCTCTCATTCCTGCACTCATGCACCAACCAACCAACAAAGTCAGCTCAGTGTTATTTATTAAACACCATCAGGGGTCCAGCTGGTCCCGTTCACAGGTCGGATCAACTTCCTGTCGGAGCCAAGTTTCCCAAAAGTCTGTTTTTTGTGAAGAAAAACCCAAAACTTCCACCTGGTTTTTATCTTCTGACGTCTCAGAAACGACGTTTCTATACGACCGGACTCAGAAAAACAGAGAACGTGGGGTTATCTGGAGGAAAAGGACCTGCAGACTTGAGTCTGATGATATGAGTCTAAAACAACCATCGAGTTAAACAAAGACCACAAAACCACGTCCAGAACCTTAACTTTAACTACGGCCGTAAAAAAAAACCTCTGGATGAAATAACAATGAAATTTTACTGGATTTTGTTGCTAAGAGGAGATATTAGATACGTGAGCGTCTGCGATAAAAGACGAAGACGCAGCGTGGCCGGAATGGTCAAATCTGCAAGCCACCACTAGGGGGAGTTCGCTAGTCAGACGCTTTAATTTCTAATGGCGCGTTCAGACCAAAAGCAGCAAGACGCTCTCGCTGCTCAAAGTTGGACGCTGGATGCTCGTAAATCAGACGCTTGACATTTTAAATCAAAACGGTCTTGACGCTCCAA
>JAVQJG010109798.1:0-21246 GCA_036024015.1 Craterocephalus amniculus | reverse complement strand
TGAGAGGGTTGCTCAGGTCTGATGCAAGAAGCTAGCAGTTCCATGTCTCTTGTGCAGATATTCTCTTTAACAGTGACATGTCCAGGATGACACCAACGCTGGTTAACCAGCACTGCAATTCCACCTCCCTTCAGCTTCCCGCTGAGTTGTTTATTGCGGTCTGCACGGACCGTCTTAAAGCCGTTACCGACACATTACAGTCTGAGATGTGTTCATGCGGTCATGCCTCGGAGAAGCACATAATACTGTACACTGTATTTACTGCAATACTGATGCAAATACTGCCCGATTTGCATCAGTATAAAGTTTTTGTCAATTTAAATCCCTACACGGAAGTTTAAAAAGAACTCAGAGCAGGTGAACTTGGCTCTCCTTTTCTCTGTTTGTGATAAAGGCTACACTGAGGATTTAACAGGGCAGGACAAAGGACAGATAAGGTTGAGACCTTTAAAGAGAGCTGTGTGTACTTATATGTGCATGTTTATAAGTCTGTGACTTTGTGTGTTCAGGCTCACATAAGTCTCAGTATTTGCACGCCTGTGTGTGCATGTGAGGCCAGACGTCAGTATTGACAATAGCCTGTTAAGACCTGGGAGGAGACTGGCTTCGTTAAAATGGGCCTTGAATAAACAGAGAATAGAGACGGTCGGATGGAAGGAGGGAGGGATGGGTGCAAGGGCAACGTTGGTGGGGGGCAAGAGAAAGGTATTGGGTCGGGATAAAAATGGAGGGAAAGGTGCAAATAGGGGAAATGTGGGTGTACAACATTTTGGAAAATATTGGGAGTTTGAAAATGACTTGGTGGCGTTTCATGGAAAATCATCACATTTAGTTGAGATAAAAGGAAAATGGAATAAATGAAACAAAGACAAGTGAAAGCAGAGGGGGATTAGAGGGGGTAGTGGGGCAGCAGAAGAGGCAAGAAGGGGGCAGATGAAGTCAGAATATGAAACAAAATGATTAAAAAAAAGAGGAATGCCTGGAAAAGAAAGGTGGGGAGGACAAAGGGTGCAGGGTGGGGTGAATCAGAGACAGAGGAGGACTGATTGGGATGGTGGATAGATGGATTTAAAGCGCAGTGCAATTTTAGATAAAGAAAGTGGAAGAAAAACCACAAGCTTTTCTGAGTAAAGGTTAGCTGTGAGGGTAGAAAGTGGAAAGAGGGTCAAATGTGTATGAGGGAGACAAAGAGACACAAAGAAATGAGAGAATTGGCTCTGCTATGCACATGGGTTTTTGTTTCTGGGATGGGAAGCAAGAGGGATAGCCAGTGCTGGATGGTGCCTCAGTAGAAGAAGCCAATCAATAACTGATAAATTATGAACCACAAAATATCAAAAGGCACCAGGAAAAACAAATGATCTAAGCACTCATGGTATGAGAAGAGAAAATGAGCGGATGGGCGGTACAGTGTGCACATGTGCTGGGGGGGGGGTATGTGGGCCTATGTATGCGTGCCTCTGTTGTTGCAATGGAAAATATGTGGGGCTCAGTTGTGTAGGTGTTGATGTTTTCAGCATTGCGTGATGTTTTCACAAGGCCATGTCCGGTTTGTGGCATCAGAGAGTGTTTTTCTCACAACCTTATCAGGCTATATATCACGTATCAGGTATCAGTTCATGTAAAAACCTCATTCAGAAGCAGGCAGCAGCTTGAAGTGCATACAAGCTAATAAAAGGAAGTGAAGGAGGAGGGGAATCAAAGTCCACTGAGAGGATGTAAATAATGGTGGAGGAGAACTGGAGTAGAGCCAGACATCTTAATAAAAAGCTATGTCCGATGGAATTCTACATATTAATGACAACATACTGATGAAGACTAATTTCAATTAACAAATAAAAACACAACTGTAACAGTTTTCAGCTGTCATTCCCTCCCATGCAAGGTCACGTTTTCAGGTAAATTTGCTCGGTTACTGAATTACACATAAAAAACTTTTTTTTTTCAAAACGAATGGATCCAAACATACAAAGTCAAATTCAAATCAACTTTGTTTCCCCTGAAAGTAAAGACAAGGATAAAGAGCAAGTATTTCAGAAAATGATCATTTAATGTGTTTAGTATGGAGCGCATTATGTGTGAGTTATAGAAATGTATTTGAGAGCTCATATCATGCTCGTCCTGAAGTTTAGAATTTTATTTAGGTGTTCACCAGAATAAGTTTGCATAGGTTCAAGCTACTGCTCCCCTTGACTTTATCCAAAATGGCATATTTCAGCTGCTGTCTCTTTGAGCCCCACCTTCATCTGACCTTCTTTGATATGCCGCTTTGTTATAATTTCAGAAATGGACGATGCAGAGCTAAATGTTCATTCTCTGTGTTGGGCATGTCAAACTGACAGGCATGATCATAATGGTCAAATAGGGAAGTGAGAAAATTAAGGAAGAAAATGGCTGAAGTTTAAATGAAGCAGCTATCAAAGACAGATAAGCATGTCAAATCTAACTGTAAGCTTTGCCTGTGTGTGTAAGTTGTGCCCAAAGAAAACCACTTCAGACACAAGGAGAATCTGGTACTGTAAGTCCAAACAGAAGGACTTGAGTTGAGCCTCAGATTGGAATCTTCTTGTAGTGAAGCAGCACGGCTTACCACACCTCCACATTGTCCTTCTTCTTCTTTATTTAATATTTAAAACATATAAATAAAAATGTTTTTTTTAGAAGAAATTATGCATACTTTTAAATATGTAAATAACCAATTTTAGATAATACATATTTTATGCCATAGACTTATTTAAAAAAGAAAAGAAAAGTAGACGATAATAAAAAATGAATCCATGAATTAAACATATTAGTTTAGTCTTTAAAATGCAAATGAGGAGATATATGAGATGGATTTGGAGTCTCATTTTCAGTAAACTGAATGTAGAAATGAACTACAGCTGTGCTCCTTAAAGGTGGCACATCTGTTGATTCCACTTTGTTATAATTTGTAAGATTTCTCCATTTCATGCTCTTGAAATGTTTCAGTATCACATCTAATTTGGATCTCTTGTTCCAATTTGTCCTGTTATGTTTGACATCAACAGCATTTACATTTGACTAAACACACCAGTGAATACACACTTTTTCCACTGGTGTGGAATCTCCAGGGACATACCACATGTGCACGTATCTGTGTGTGTCTCTGTGTGTGATAATGAAAGCTGCTGACTGACAGCTGCGATTGGCTACCTCCTCAGCCTCTAGAGATGGCCGCCTGAATGGTGCCAGCCTGACGCCAGACACACAGCTCAGTGTGTTCATGTATGTGTGTGTACTTTGCTTTAATGCATGTGTGTTTTGATGAAGGTATCTTCAGCAGGCCTTTATGTGTCTGTATGGGTGTGTATTTGGGTGTGTACCTGCATGAGATTGGCTCCTTAAGTGTCAGTGAGATTGTCTATATTGCCAGTGTCGACATGATTATGTGGGTGTGTGCACATTACTGGTAACGTGAAGAGTCCCACTGTCTGGGATCTGATCAGTAAATTGGTCATACTGGGTGATTGTGTTCCTGGAGTTTTTCACCTTGGTTTTATTTACTGTTTATTTTCATGTCTATTTTGTTTATACGATATTTTTCTCTCTCAGTCATTATGTAAACACTACTTTGCCCTGGAGAATTAGAATATCTATTATTGATGTGAGCATGATATACTGTCACAATAATGTCCCTACAAGTCGTTACTTAAAATGTAGCTTCCTATTCTTCCCGTATTCTTTATTAATTGTCCCCTGCAAGGCTAAAGCAGGAGAATACTAGAGAACCGAGTTTATTTAATGCTCCTCAAACTTCAAGGGATTACAGCTGAAATGTGCTTTGTCTACTTTGCCACTCAACAAGGCTTTCAAGTAACTGAGAGCCAACTGTGAAAAAACAACTAGCATACCAATGTTTGTTTTAGACATTCAGATCGCACTGAGCTGTAAATTAAATGTATTTGCTATGGCAAGAGTCTTCCTTTGATATTTGACCAGCTGCAGATAGTATGAATGTTAATGCCAGCAGCTGTAGAGATCAATAGAGTGCAAAAGAACATTTATTGAGGCTGACAGTCGAAGACTACGTTGGTGATTGGGCTTTATTGATTTGTGTAGCTTTGATATGCTAGGAAAAACTGTTAATGCAGAAACGTCTGAGTTTTTACAAGCCACAAAAATGTTGGGGCTATACCTTAACTATAAAAATTGCCACGCAATGCAAAGATTAGCTAATCTTGTTAACTAATATTTAAGTCACAAGAAAAGCTAGAGAGCATGTTAAATGATGAAAGTGAGGAATGTTGTCCCACTCGTGTGACATCGGATATTATTTGCCTAGTGGCAGCATATATCATATCATTTGTGATGATAACAGTGTATTTTTTGATACCGGTACAAAACACAATATCATGATATCACATGATCACACATTTCCTGGGCAATGTTGTCATTTTAGGTGTGCTTCCAATGTGCCACTGTGTCTGCTCAGCTGAGCGACTAAACTAGGGAAACAAAACAGTCATCAGCAAAAAACTAATATTATTAAAATAATCATTCTGTAAAACTCTCCTCTGTTTGTCACATGTTCCCACAGACACCAACTTCTACCTCTTCCGAATTTGAATCCAGGCCAATACTGGCGAATACTAAACTGGCTATTGTTGTTACGCTGATGCTTAGTGACTCTGTGGATATATTTTGACAGTAAAATCCAGCGATTTTTTTTTAAGGGCTTTAATGGAGACATACGTGAAAGAATATATAGTTTTTATTCTTCTCAGTGAGAAGCAGTGCTCCCGTTCCACGTCCTGAAGTACACACAGGAGGCATGGTGTACTGCTGGAATAAGTACCCCTGCCATCTCCCAGAGAAGGAGGTAATGTTTCTGGATTAAGTTCATGTTTCTTTTGCATACCAGAGCTTTAACCTGCATTTCTGGATTCCAGGAAACTGTGTTCACACAGTGATTTCTGGAAGTGTTCCTGAACAAATGGGATTTCCATGAAAGAATCATGTCTGTTTTAATGCATTTCTGCCTCAGGATTGAGATATCCCAAGTATTCACCACTGATTGTTGGACATGTTTCTTGCATGAATAAATGTTTACAGATTGTTTTAAACTTATTGTGAACTTTGGATGACAAAATAGTCAAAGTCTCAGTTATTTTTAAACTGAGAAGCACTATTTCAAAATTGCTCCATGTACAGTATTTTGTTAATTACTAAACCACTGTCCAGTTTCATTTCAGATTCTGCCTCATTAAGGTGCACTTCTAATACCCAATGATATACTGACCCATGTGCCAGTTTACCTAATAGTTTTCTAAGATTTCAAGATGGTGAGTAGTATTTTTGTCATTTTTCATTTTGCCTGTTACAACTTTTTATGAGACATGTACCGCCTATCAAATTCAAGACAAGCTGATACTTTTTAGGAAATAGTGAACTGTCTTTTGTATTTCTTTGATTCTTTGATTTCTGTTGTGAATAAAATATTGGTTTATGACATTTGCAAATCATTGCATTCTGTCTGAAGTAATACTTTACACGGCATCCCAACCTTCCCCATCTAAATGCATAGGTTTACCCTGCCTTTCCCAAAAAAGGCATCAGTAGATTGACAACAGTCAACAAAGAAATTATTGAGAAATGGTGATGTCTTAAACTAATGAAAGCGGATTTGACAGACGAGTAAAAACATGACAGCAAGGAATTCCAATCAGATGAGAGTGAGCTACAGAACATCAGCAGGTCAAATAACAAGCTTACATTGAACAGGGTTTAGCTCATTCAAACACACATTTAAAAAAAAAAAAAAAGATAGTACAAATGAAGGCCATCAGTCTGTGCTTGTCTCTGAATTCTACCTTAGCACAAAATGCCAGTGCATAATATTTTAGGTAGAGGTTGACTGGAGTAGAATACGTCTCTACAACACAATGCAGGAGATAAAAAGGAGCTCAGTGATCAAAGTTGAGGTGCATCATTTAGGAAGGAGCAAACCAGCAGGATGGTTGCACTGCAGCAACAGGGAGCCTTGATGAGATACAAGCCCACAGTGGAGCGCAAAGCTTCATGGACCATGCTTTGAGAACCCTAACAAGGAAACAAAGCCAAAATCAGGAAGCAACTTAAGTTCCCAAAAGATGCATTAAACTGTAGGAAGCCAAACGTTGTGGTAGTCTTAGAAGTTTCCGATAGCAGATCATTTTCTTTACACTCATTTGCCAAAAAAAATTCTGTTGAATCTTCTAAAATTAGTTTTTAAGTTGTACAAGTTAGTTTTTCTTTTTTTAAGGAAAATTCTCTAGCAGATTCACAAACGTGTTTATTGACCACAAAATTGTGTCTTTCCTCTGTAATTGGTGAATGGCAATCTCTCATAAAATGAAAGGTCAGACCAGCTGGCCCTACTCTACAGAGATAAATGCCCCAGAAATGCCCAAAAAAGGTCAAGACTTGCAAAAAGACACAGACAGTAAGGCAGATGAGGAAACAGAAAGTCAAAAAATGAAAAGTGCAGACCTCCCCCTAGCCAAGCCATACTGTACGTGACAGAAATCTGCCCAGTACTCCCTGTATTGTTAATCCATGTCAAACTGTCGGATTATAACATGTACCTGTAACTACAACATGGCCTGTTCCATTGCAGCATTTTATAACATTTTGGAGATGAGTGCATTGAATGCTTATGTCCTCTACCAAAGCCACATCGATGCCAGGATGACCCACCTTCTGTTCATTATGGAGCTCTCCAGTGTGATACAATAAATCAATACCAGCAGACATCCAGTGCTCTGTTTCCTCACTTTAGCATTATGTGATGTTTTTTTCTAATGCTTTCCTCTCAAATAATTTAAAAAAGTATAAATACAATTTTAAAATGATTTAATTTCGTTATATGTTAACTGATAAGTGATTGATGAAAGTAAGGGCATATTTGACATATTCTAATTGAAGTACAAGCCCAAATGAATTCCACATACTGATTAATTAATTACTTATCTAATTTTAGTCTCCCACTGAATGAAAAAATATGTATTCAAAGGCAAAAAATAAAGGCCTCTCTAAACACTTCTTTTACAATTTTCTTAAAAAGCTGTGTTGGTAGAATGTCAGAATGAACCCCTCTGGTGGTTCTAGGCGAGTGGTTGAATCTTTGTGGTTCTGGTGCGTAAAAAATTTCTGGATCCAGACGATGACACAGATCACCCCCCAAATCTAATCAGTTGTTCTGTATTTCATCTTGGAGATTTCCTGAAACATTTTAAGAAAATCTGAATGTACGACATCAAAAAATTCTCCGCACCTTGGTGGAGGTAATCATGACGAAGATGTCCTTCAAAACCTCATTGTCCTTATTTTGAAAGTGATACACATGGTTATAAATGATTAGCCTGGCTAATGCGACTTCAATGCAGTCATTGGTCTGGCCAAGAGCTTGAGGACAACCGTTTCTCCGAAGGGCTGGTTTACCTGCCTCCTTAAAATGCTGCTGTCCGTGATTGGTCGAAGCTTAAACCAATCACAGCACTCTTTCCTCTGTGATTGTGTAGCCAGTGGGGCTAACTGGCAGATCAGACTCTTACTGAAGCTTGCCAGGAGCAAGGCGAAAACGTCTTTCCCTCCAAAGAGAACTTTCTGTTTGATGTGCTCACAACAGAATCTACCGCTGTGTCAAACGCTCGCAGCTGCTCCATGTCAGAAAAGTTGACAGTGTTGAAGTGCTGCCTGCATTGAACCCGCCATTGAACCCGCCCCTTTGGACAAGCTCAAAATTGATTAGCTCCCGATTTTTCAGGAGATTGTAAATCTGTTGAAGAGCCCTCTTGACCTTAAATTTAGTGGGCAGGACCACACTAATAAATAATCACACTTAGCTTCAAATCACATAAAAACAAACGGGTAGTTAATGGCTCCTGAACTTGAACCATGAGCCTGCAGTCTAGTTCCATGGATTTTTCAGGACGAACATCTTTATGCTGTCCCGGCTACAGGAGAAAGCAGTGCATTGTCACGACATAGCCCATTGTACCCTCTCTAGTTTGTAAAGCATATGGCCACGTGCTGTGGCATCCTTGTGCAACTATGGAGTGAATCTATGGGTCTGATGAAATTAAATCTCCTGGTCGGTGTGATGTATTTTATTTTTATAAACTGAACAGCAGAAGACAACACAAACATGTCAGCACTCAAATGTCCGTATACTCATGAGTGTTAGTAGGATTTGTGCTTAGTTAAGAAAAATTACAAGTTACGAAAATTTTTGTGACTGCTACAATCTTCATAAAAAGTTTGTAAGTTAAGTTTTCGTAATCACAATTGTGTCTAAGTACGGTTGGTGAATGAGGTCCATTGTGCTTTGGGCGGCTACTGAAGAGCCACAGAGGAAAATAAAACAAAGTGCACCAAGCTATTTAAAGAAGTAGAAAAGCAGCAGCAAGTAAGGTTTGAGCTCTAAGAGGCTAATGCAGGTGCTAAAAAATGTTGGTCATCACGGCGACCATGATACCGAGGACTGCAGTCTAGATGTTTAGTGACCCGAGTCAAGGCTCTTAGGCCTCACATGGTTGTTTAAGTGCAAATGTTTAATGATGAAAGTCTAGAATTTAAAAACGGTTACTACTTATTCTACTGCCACTACTTTACTTGATTTTAGATTCTGATTTTAGCTTGGTTATAGTTTAGTTTATTGTGATTATTAAAAGTATTTTGAATTTAATGTCATTTTTATATGCTTATTTCAGTGATTCTTAACTCTGCATAAAGTAGCACGTTGGGTCGACTTGGTTGTTTGTAAAGTTTACATTTTGTAAACGAGTAAAAATTAAGATTAAATGTGTGAAAAATGATGTCGTTATTGTTGAACTCAGAACCTTGAGATTTCATATTAATTTGTAAAAGAGCAATTGACTACAGATGAAGTAATAAAGTTATCACTGACTTAGCATAAAAAGATTTGACAGAAGTTCCACAGTGACATCCTCGCATTCACCCACATTAAACTAAACCTTCAGTGATAACTGAATCCCTGCAGTGATGATAAACAGATGATCCTATTTGTTAAAACTTGTATTTGATTAGTTATCGCTGAAATGCCAAAGTCTCCTGTGGCTGTTTGTCCGAGCAAGGGAGGGACTTTACCTCTGGACTGTGGATGAG
Organism: Craterocephalus amniculus; assembly: GCA_036024015.1. Lineage (NCBI taxonomy): Eukaryota > Metazoa > Chordata > Actinopteri > Atheriniformes > Atherinidae > Craterocephalus > Craterocephalus amniculus. The sequence goes on along the minus strand of JAVQJG010109798.1, from coordinate 12,120 downwards.
GGAGTGGCATTGAAAGAAAGAGAAGGGTGTGTGTGTGTGTATGAGTGTGTGTGACACAGAGAGCCCTGCTTTCACGCCTTGCTGAGCAGTGAAAGAGTATCTGTCACAGAGGACAAGCCAAAAGACAGAGCGTAAAAGTAAGGAAAAAAGAGAGACACTGGGAGAAGGACATGGGGAGATAAGGCAGAGGAGGAAGAGAAGATAGAGAAAGAGCAAGCTGAAAGCGGCTTCTGTCTTCCGTCCCACCCCCTGAGTGTCTTCCCCTCCTCTCTGCCCGGACGGGAGGGAAAGGGGGCGAAAAAAAAGAAAGGGTTGGAGAAAGAGAGATAGAGAGGGAGCTCAGCCATGCTCGCTCTTTAGCGCAGGACTCAGGAATTCCAGGACCTTTGGAGTTGTGACCACACACTCACACATAAATACCGCTTTTCTCGTGGTGATACAAATCTCACCAGGACTCAGAGAAGGACTGAAATAAAGAGTTGGAGAAAAAAAAAGAGAATAGCCCTTTCCAGCCCTTTGGACTATTTGACCATGACGGCACCTGCCAAGGGGAAAGTGACTCAGAGTGGCTGAGGACTGAACCGGGACACAGGCAGAAAAAGCTGCTGATGAAGGTGAGATTTAAATGAGTCATATAATTCATAAAACTCTCGCACCTTTTTTTATCTTTATGACATTTTTTTTTGTAAAAAGATATTTATGGCAGATTTCAATTCATTAAGTGGCTGTGTGGGGACTTTGGGGCAAAGTGACTACATGTGCAAGTGCATGGATGTTTTTAATCCTTTTTATTTGTAAAATGCTTATAATAACTGAGACTTTTCAGAGCCTGTAAACTATTTTGAATATTCTTGCATACTGAAACTGGGAAATACCCAGCACAAATTTGTTTGTAATGGATTAAGCAAATTTAAATGTGGTGTATTTGTTGTGTATCTATGCTGATCATTAGGGGAATTTCCAGGAGTAACGCCACAGGGTTCCTGGGCATTGATTAGACTTTATAATTGTTATTTGTGCTTAGATTTGATTAGTGGGTGGTTTCATACAAGCATGGAGGCAGAGAGTTTACATGCTTACAGGAGCGTGCGTCTTGGATGTTTTCTTTCCTGACAGTCCAACAGTGGAAGTGGATGGGAATCAGAGGGAGGGATTATTGCTTTTGCAGACAAACTGTCTTTTTCAGTTGGGACGGATGTGAAACACTGAATTTATTTTGTTGTATGGGAACCTAATATGATTTAATATGTCTTTTGTGGAAGGCTGCGAGTCTTCTAAACCTACTTCAACAATATAATTTGTTGAAACGGTTTATAAATGAACATTATAGTTATTTTTACACCTGCTATTTCTACTGCCTCTAACCTCCGTCCCACCACTCTTATCTGTTCTCTAACCTCATTTACTTGAGTATTTTCAGCAGGTTTCCCCCCAAATTGGACAAATAATTACACAGGCTTATTCCATGCATCTCAGTATTAGTCTCATCTTCTCTTCCCTCTTCTTTCTAAGAATCCATCTACCTGTATAAAGCTTATTGTGTCTGTTATCCTTTATGCACTTGGCCCACAGTGATTCATTCGCCCTGTCACTCAGAGGATCCTCTGCTTTGTGTGAGTGGGTGTATACTAGTTTTCAGGCCTACGGGTATGCACTTTGTCTGTCATTTCATCTATTCAGTCCTGTAATCGATGGTCTCACTGGTCTTTATAGCCCGTCCACCCAAAATCCATCTTAACCTGCACAGCAACCCTTCTATTAGCATACTGTTGAACCCTCACATTAACCCTCCTTTTACCTTTGCAGTGTTGGCTCAACATTTTGGTTACACAGTGGTGTCTGAGGGGATGTACAAGTCACAGCAGATTTAGTTTATTCATAACGTAGCCTGAAACATGCCATTATGACTCGGTGGCTCCTTAGTTAAAAGTTATTCTTTTGCTATCTTTGCTGCTGTAAAGGAAGCCTTTTCTTTTGGGATAGGTTATTAAAATGTTAGTTTTCTAACTTGCAGATTTGTGTGATCCCAGCAGCTAGTATTTTTAGCTTGGTTCATAGATGTACATGCTGTCGTCATAAATTGGCACAAACCTGGGGATAGTTTCACCAGTTTTGCTATAAAAAAGAGAAGTTTTATTGTTGTTTGAAGGTAATTTTATTTTCTTTGTTCTTATCACAGACTGTTCTGAACATTAATTTAAATAGTAGGTCTGAAAAAGGTAAATGCTCCAAAAGTGACCTACCATAAGGGATCCTTTTAAGCTAGTGATCACTTTGAAAATAGTTCCATAATTGGGTGGGCGTGTGACTGGTTGACATGTCTTTAGGTTTTGAGGTGTTATGGAGTAAAGGAGGTTCATTCTAAGGTGATCTCAGCACTCAGGTGCATTGTTTTGATTGACTGCTGTTTTTAGGTCATTTGGTGGGGGAGAAGCTATTTTCTAAAATGGTGCTTTTTGTTTGCTGTGCATTCTTTTGCTAATTAAAGTCTGCTGGTCTGTTAAGTCTGACATCCACTTCTTATCAATGTGGAAAGGTGCTACACATTGTGATTGGAGGGACAGAAGATTTCAGACCATATCTGTGAGTGATGTGAAAAGATACGTAAACAACCTACCAGGCTAGTGGTAGCCCTAGCCGATAACTCCCCCTTTTGGGTCTTATATGAAATCTAAGCATCTAATAAACTTGGCTATGACATCAAGTTTGATGTACGCAGAATATGATGGTTATACCTTCTGGACTGTTTGAGGCTACAGCTGAGGAGCGACAGATTCCAAATGTCACACTAATGAAAAGCAGGATTTATGAGTCAACAGACTGAGAAATGACTTTATTTACTATGATGTCTTTGTATGTTTGCAGCTACTCATCTGCTGTGTGTGTATGTCCTGATGTGTCCTTCTTAGTGCGGATGAGCTGAAGGACACATCAGACAGACATCTGTCTCCACACCACAACCAGATTCATTTTCTTTTTTGGACTTACCCCATTTCTGTTTTTATATATCAGCATGTTTCTACGCTATCAACAGACTTTGGGATTGCATTGCATTTTTCACAATGTCACATTAATCAACAAGTCTCTCCATGCAACAATCTTATTGGTTGGGCTAAAGGAGCATTCATACTGCAGTGGGATCATCCAAAGATTTTGATAATATACGATATTTGTCATATCATATCATATATATCATTGGTTGTAAGATTGCATCGCTTACTATCTGATGTAGGATTATGTTTTTATATTTTATTTTTTAACCACAGCCAAAGATCCTCCAAGGATTTTGTCAAACTGATGATCATTTTTCATCTGGAACAGCTGAAAAGGAGGCTGTTTAGCTGCTTTTAGAAATTACTCCTCTCTCACTCTGTATTTGAAATACTTTTCTGATTTTTTGTTGGAAGATTCTCTTAAATGCATTATGCCTTAAGGCATTTAACAGCATACACACCGTGGAATCGATAGTACGACATGGTCACAGGCTGCATCCACACCTCTGTGCAGTCATTTTACATCACAGAGCAGCAAAGTGGACATTTATTTAACCTAACCTAATCTCCTGTGAGTTCAAGGTGGGTCTGCTGATCTCCTGCTGATGAATGGACCACCAAGGTAACTTTACAGTTAAAGTGGCTATAGAATGATCCACCGTCACACCTTAAAACCCATTAACCCCTAACTCAACTCATCCATGTTGGAAAAACACATTGACCTCTTCCTTAACCCTTGGCATTGATGGGAAAATATCCACCAGGTCAGCAAAAACTAGTTAACTGATGCACACAGCCGAAATAAAAAGATTTTGAGGAGAATCAATGATACGAAATCCATCTGTCAGCCAAAAGATTAAAATCCTCCCTTGGACTGGCTATGGTGGTCTGTTGCTCTGTTTTAGTTGCCCGTTTGCCAGAGATCAGGCTGCAATTTCAGCTTTCTTTTGTTTGAAATATTCAATGAGTGTCTCTGCACTCTTAAAATATTGACTTTTTCCCCTATAGCCAGAGGGGACAGACGGAAGAGGAGGTTGTTATGTCATTCAAATAAAAAGCAAAAGGCTGTTGGCATCAAACTTTCATTACTTTCTTTTTATTATTTATTTTTGTCTTTCTTTTTCAATCCTCCTGATTGAAAAGGTAGATACTTGCACTTCATTCGGAAGCCACAGCTAATGATGTGTATAATGAACATGAGGGTGCTTGCATATGTTTGCACGATATATATCTGTGTGTCTGGAGCTAAGTTTATGTATACAATGCTTCACGCTGAATTAAAGATTGATGTAGAAATTCTAGATTTATTGCTTTCACACTGAAGGTAAAGGTGGGACTTCACAAGATCTATTAATTTCTTTCTGTCTTCTGCTTTTAATGTCTAAGTTGAACTTTATTAACTTTATTGACAGTTTACAGTGTATTGGGTACTTAGTAAAGTATAACTAAAATATGAATGAATTACATAAATAACATTGCATAATATCCCATGGAATATTTCTTAACTATAAAGATATGGACAACATGGAAACAAACACATTTTAAGGATGACATTGGATATGTGTGGATAACCTGAACCAGTGGATGGATGGGGGGGTAACAAAAGGGTTGAACCTCGGGTCAGAACGGATAGCTTTCCTAATTCATCACTTTGTTCCAAAAGGTAATAAAGGAGTAAGGTAGTAGCTTGATTGATGTTCAAGTCCAACCTTTTATTGTGAGGAGATCTTCAAGGATAGTTAAGAGAGAGTGAAAGAAAAGAAAAGACTTTTGGTTGTCAGGCTTTTTACAATGTGATTGATCAGTGAATTCAAAAGAATCCTTTGCTAAATATATCATTTGCTAGAAAGTTTCTGAAACAAGCAGGGCTTTGTGTGTACTTTGAAGCTGATTTGTACAGCAGAGGTTACAAAGACAAGTACCAGCATGGATTTAAGACTGAATCATGCAGGCAACAAACAAATCTCAGCAAATAATTGGTATAGTATTCTGGAGAGCTGAAAATGAATTGAATAGAGTTCACTATATCTTCCCTACTTGACAACTGAATTAACAGAATTCATCTTGTCATTATATGAACAGAGATTTCAGTAAAAGTGATTCATATTAAATCATATTAAATTTTTTAAGGCCACCTTTTGTCCTCACCGTACAGCCACTCTTTTCAGTAAAGTATAATCACAATGGAAATGATTTGAAAATTATTATGCCAAGAAGCAACCGTTTTGTGTATCCCTGTAGGGTCAGTCACACACTCATATTTAAAATGGCTATTTTATTTTTTTAATTTTGTCAAAAAGCAATATGGGTTATTCCTTGTTTCCACCAGAGCACTTTTTCATTGAAAGCCTGAACGGAACAGAAGCAGGTGCTTGGTCCCAACACCATTAGTCGGAAACCGTGTGACAGAACAAAACAAGTAATCCACCCTTACAAAAACAGATTGTATTATAGATTGTATTATACCATCATTATATCATAATATTTAATATGAATGTATATGCATCTATCTGGGGAAAATGCCCTGGATCTCCATCGTTATCTTTATTAATACATTTCAGGCCATAGATTGCAGTTTGTTGGCATTGTTTAAACCAATAATAAAGAATGCAAACGGTAAATTAATGGAATGAATAAGACCAAAAAATTCATCCTAATGATTTAGATCCATATCCGTCCATCCATCGCACTCTGGGAAGATGAACTCATTAGCTTTGGAAACCCTGGCAGCTGTATAAGATCCTGAGCTATCCAGTCTATCAGGATCCATGGAAGTGATAAGGTCAAATCAGATTAGAGAGGAGAGTGTCAGCTAAAGGTTACTGAATCATGTTTCCCTCATTGCTGCCACTTAGACATAACTTAATTTGAAAATGTTTGATAATTTGTAATTGTAATAATATACATAATAAATATTGTGTAGAAGTGACAATCAACATTTGTCAGGGTGCCATTGTCGATGCACAAAAATCAAATACTATTTGTTAAATAAGCAAGCATTCATTTTGTCACTAAGGTGGTCCACTCTATGGATGTCTCTTTTTGTCCCTGTTTCATCCTTCAGCTTCCTCGTCCTCCACTCCCATCCAATACGGACATACTGCCTTCTCTCATTTGGTCTTTCTTCCTTCAATGCCCCGGTCTGATCAGCCTCTCCTTTGCCAGACTGACCTGTAATTGCTCTCTGAATTTGTGTAGAAGTGTGTGTCTGCGTTGTTGTGAGTGTGGGCTCCAGGCCTGTCCTGTCCCATCACCTTGAGCAGTCATGTGGTGTTGAAGGTGAGCAGGAATTAGTAGGCTTTTCGCAGGAAGATGGGAAAATAACGAGATTCCCGCCAACCCTGTCACAGATGTTTTAACATACACACAGCACACACACACTGATATGGTTTAAGTAACTCTTTTTGACTTTACGCATACATGTACACACACACACACACACACACACACACACACACACACACACACACACACACACACACACACTGATGTCCCAGGGGACTGCTTGAGGGGCTTATGCAGAGGATTTTGCTGTTCTGCAGTGTGCCTGTCAGATAAGGCAGGAGATGCAGACCTGTGTGGTGACACGTTACTGAGCGTGTGCAGTGCAGCTTCTTCTCCTTCCCCTTCCCTCTTTAACCTGTCACTCAAATACCTACCACCCTCTGCTACCACTGGTGATGATACCACATACCGGCTGTCTGGCATCTCATTTGGTAAACTTGCATACGCACACATACAAACACACGTACTGGGAGTTTTGTGCTGAATCCCCTCACACATCCGTTCCCTGTGACTGGATGCTTGTGCTGTCCTAATGAGAAGACCACTGGAGAGTGTCCACCAGACTTATTTAATTCGTGCTGACAGTGAGTGACAGGTTTGTAGTCTGAGGCAGAGCCATTTGCTTTTCTCTGTCTTCCTAATGTGATTTCCTTTTTTTTGTCTCTGTATCCTATGTCTGTATTTCCACCTCTCCTTTATTTTTCCATGAACAGATTCTGTGTTCCTCTCCCCTTCATAAACGACAGCTTCTAACGCCCAGTTCTGTCCTCCCTTTTTGCTCTCCCATCGTGCCATCTTATCGCTACCTGCAATCCTAGTATCACAGAAGGAAAAGAAGGAAGGCTGCAGGAATTTTCATTTGAAGGGTCAGTTTTTTAATTACAACCTTTGGTGGCAGTTTTGGCAGAGTTTACTTTTCATTTCCAGCTGAGATCAGATACATTGATCTATGTAAACAGAAAATAGCAATCTGCCAGAAACTCCACCATCTCTTGTCTGTTTAAAGCCTGCAGCATAGTTGCTACCTCACCTCATCAGCGCTTCAGTCGTCGTCTCCTTACTTCTCCTCTCAAGTGTACTCCCGATGGTTTCAGTCGCATGGCGCCTTATCAAGTCTTCTTTACATGATAATCTCATTTTCAAGATTAATTTCAGCATCACTGATCACATCAAGTGTTCAGCGTTTTACTGAACACTTAAACACCGAGACAAGAGGGACTGTGGGTTGATCCTGTAATGACATGATGAACAATCTGCTACACCTGCAGACACACACACAATATTAATACGCTTTCTATCCTCACACCATCCTATGAATACTTTTCTGCTGAAGTCTCTGGCCTTGTCCTGTCCAACTGCATCCACACACAACCATCCTACACCCCATCACCAGCACCACCACCCTCTTTATCAGCACCATCCCCCAGCCCCAGCCTCTTGGCAGCTCCTCCAGGCAGGCTAATTGACTCAGTCCCAGGAGGGGGGGGTCATGCCACATTTCTAATTTGGCGTCTCCTCCTCCAGATAAAAGCTGCATCCCTCCATCATTCACCCCCCTTGCTTTCTTGTAGTCCTCACCATCTATCCATCTTTGCCATTATCCCATTTTTTTCAATTATCTTTCAGTGAAGGCTACTGAAAAACACGTATTTTTGTTTAAGCCTCTTTACATTTTCTTTCTTTTTTTTCATTAAGCAGACTAACTACATGACAGGCAGCCCCAAATACAGACATTATACAGAAGTGAATACATGAAAGGACAGATTCACACTCGCACACACTCACTAACAGATCATAACGCCCCGCCTTTGCTCACCATGGGGTTCACCTTCAGAGAGCCTCCATCTTCCCAAACTACACCTGGGGACTGTAATGGGTGTGTCTGCGTTTGTGTGTGTGAGTGTAACTCAGCTTTATTGCGCTAACAAGCAGACATCTTTGGAGAACAAAGACACTGTTATGGATCCTAGAATTAGCTGAAATAATCAGAGGCCCTCTGTCTTATTTATATCAAACAGCATAAATATATGTATTTTTGCAGATCTGTTTGTGTAATATGATGCTATTTGTACTTTTGCGTACTATGCACTGTATGTGTTTGTATTGATGTAATATCGAATGTACATAATTTAAAATTTAGGTCATGTGTGTATATGATTTTTTCTGTCACAGAGAGGTAAAGTAAACTCTAAAAGCATTGACCCAAGGAAGAGTTTTGAATTTAGAATCTAATAATATCGCCATGTGGCATATCACTATGGCATCCTGACAAATATGAAGAAAGCATACCTGGTCTGTAGCCGTAGCTTTGGCCCTTTGCAAAATGACTATCTCAGATGGACTGATTGGTGTTTTAGCTGGAGGCTTGGGGTTATTTGGTCTTGTGGAAAAGACATCTGACATGTGCTTGTGCTTTTCTGCAGTCCAGATTGTGGAAAAAAACAAAAACTTGAGACCTGTAGCTTCACAAAATGGTGGAAAAATCTTCTCTGACCTTAAAAATTTATTGAGAGTTGGTTAGTCAGATTTGCTTTTTCAAACTATTGGTTACAGATGAGCTGGATGTAACCCAAAGGGTCCAGATGTCTTTTACTTGTTGGCAGAATATAGGCGAACAGAATGGCTCTAACTAGGACTGCAGTGTCTTCATTTGCCATGAGGCAGAGGAATGACATGTCACTTCACTGTGACTTAAAAAGACCAGTTTCAGAAGTTCAACACAAGTTAGATTGTACAATGCTAAAGTCATAATTTGCTCTAAATTTTACCATTTCAAGTGCTGTTTGATGTGAAAAGCCTGAGGGCCTTTGATTTTTTAGCTAATTGTAAGATCTGTAACAGTGTCTTTGTTCTCCAAAGGAGAAGGAAAGTACAAGCCTCTGCATCGTCCATTAATTTATGATAATGGTCACCTCGTTGGGCATTATCTCTTACTTAGATTGCACAATGCTAAAGCCATAATTTACTCTGAATTTCACCATTTAAAGTGCAAATGTTAAAAAAATATAGAATCTCGGCCTATAAATTATGTCTATACATGCAAGGATCCTGTACAGTGGGTCAGCTGTCCCATGAAGTACAGTGATATGTTGTCTGAAGGGCAGTTTTAAACTGCTCTCTGACCTCAGCACAATTGGACAGTTGGTCAGTGTTTGGACTGGATGATGTGTCATTGTTGGTTTTGGAAAGTACCTGTTACAGAATGGTTAAATGTAGCTGCCCTGCTCCTGCTCTGGAAAACTATGGGGGCAGGGACTTTCAAAACAAGTCTGACCATCCGCAGACCCGTTTTGCTGGAATTTGCTAATACCCTCGGGGATGACGATGAGCAGCTTTGACATCTGGAACAAGTGTGTTGCATAGATGTGGCTTCTTTTCAGTGAACAGGAACTGTTGAGGCGGTTTAGCACCAGAGTAGGATGCTCTCCGGATTCCATTTTGGGGGGTGTTCTTGAAAACTCTGTAACATTGGATTTTAGGTGATGACTTGTTTTCTGACTGTACAGACCCCATCTATCTCTACGTAAATCACAATTAGTCTGTTTTTTCAGTAAGTTTATAAGACTATCATGTGTTTGTGAGATGTACACATTCAGTATATATTGTCTGTGTGTTGAGGGTGGTGGGGGTGGGGTATGTTGGCTATCTCATTAAGGAAATTTGTTACATGCATTTTCTTCTATTTACATTTCTAATGTTTATATGCTGACCTGGAAATGTCATTAAATTCCGTACATGGATAGTAATGAACACATTTACATTAAAATTGGGTAGGAACTTGTGTTGTAAAGTCTTTAATGTGACCACTAACTAAACGAGGGGAAAGAGAGTTGGCTGGTGTCTCATATGTGGGTGAGGGGGCTTCAAACAGCAGCCTTTCATGCATCAAACCCCATATGTTTCTATACACCTAATTATTTCTATCATTAATCCTGGTTTTCTGTGTGTGCATGTGTTTAAATGAGCGCTCTGAATGTGATTTTCCATGTTGAGACAAGTCCCATGCTGCATCTATTTATTGAATGGCCCATATGCATAAACTGTGAACATTTTAATGCATATTTTCCTCATATGGGACAACGTGTTTGACAGATTACATACATGTTAAATGTGACAGCAAATACTTGTACGGAGAAGAGTGGCATACAGTATATGAGGAGGACGATGAGAGAAGGAGCCAGCAGATGAGATTGTGAGCTGGAAGTTGAGGAAAAAAGGCAAAAATTAGTGATGGATTATTGTGAAACTTGCTGTTTTTTTATGGTTTTACATTTAATGTTGTTCTGTGTTGCAATGGCAGTAGACAACAGTGTGATTAAAGTCACTGCTGTGAAAAAAGGGAATTGGGCACTTTGTCTACCTGGTTTAGAGCTTGGCCTGGTCTTCCATCATGACTCAGGTCCTCTCTCTTTCTCTTCCATACACTTTCATGTTATCTTCTTTTTTCTGCCACATTTATCTTGTAACTTTTTCTTCTTTCCACTTGTAGTGCTTATCTTTAAATCCCACAGTTGAGAATGGGTGTCATTTTGGTTTTGTTTTCTGAAATGTGATCATTTCAAATTTGTTGGGTTTTCTAGTTGTTTTCAATGTTGCTTTTTTTTCAGAAATTTTGTTGTATTTTTCATTATGTTGTATTGTGAGTTGTATTTTGCACCTCGAGGCCTTGAGAACGGGAGGGGTGGAAAGATGCAGATGGGTGGAAGACAGCTGTAAAAAACGATGTAACGAGGCAGGTCATAAAATCATTATTTGTGCTCATTTATTGATCAGCTCAGAGGAAAAGGCTTTGCTTACCTGAAGGTAACGCATACCTAATGCCCTCAAAATTTATTCTTCTTCTCTTTCATACCTTTTAATGAGTCTAGCATGTGTCCTTGTTTCTGTTTACTCTGCAGTGGCGTATCCGTATCAGAAAACAAATCCTGTCAAATGTCCATCATTGGGCAGAAATGTACAAGCTGGAAACTCAGATATGCAAAAATATCTCCTGCTCTTCAAAAAAGCAGTTGTTCTGGTGTTCAGTGTTTATTTTCTCTTTGTGCATTTGTTATTGTCTATATTTTGACACAATGACTGGCCTGCATCCTGCAAGGTGTTTAGTCTGTGATCTCAAAATACAAGAAGGGGAGGCAAGCAGTGACATGTTTAACACTGGCTGGTTTCACCTACCTGGACACACCTTAACCCTACAGAGACTACTGTATTTCCAGCTGTATTTTGTGTGTAGAAGACTAAAAAGTGTATGATAATGTCTAGTTCAGTGCAAAATCATGTTGCTACTCATTGATAATACAGCCATTATTTTGACAACTTAAAGTGGTTAAAACTACACTCACAATTAAATTTTCACTACCTTTTTTAAGAAATACAGTATTTCGTAGTATTCTAGAGTCTATTAACAAAAAAGCAAAAAAAAACAAACACAAAGAAACACAAAATCACACCATCCTGGAACGCTTTCATTGGTCCTGAAGGACAGCAGTGGAAGCAGTGGTTTAACAGCAGGGTATAACTGCATGCTGACACTGTGATGCTCATTTCAAGAACAGAAAAAAAAAAGTCAAGCACAGTTATTTGCCAAGTAAGCGAGGCGTCTATGAAAGCCCATGAACCGTGGAGTGTTAAAGCTGAGCCACGTCCATCCCATGCTGTGTGTTATGATCTCTCAGTGGGCTACATGTGAGGTCTTGTCATCTGTACGTCATACAAATCTGTGAATATTCTGCAAACTTATTCGTTGTGTGAAATCAGTACTTAGATGACTGGAAGCCTACTTAAAATCACAATGCAAGATGAAGGAACAGTAACAGAAATCTTAATGAGCATTTTAATAAGACTA
>JAVQJG010109791.1:0-31198 GCA_036024015.1 Craterocephalus amniculus | reverse complement strand
TATCAGTTACACCTTAAGGTTTTGAGGTGAGGTTTGACACAATATTTTCTCATAACATAATGTAAGTATCGGTATCAGGTATCGGCCGATATTCAACCCTCTGTATCGGTATCGGTATCCGAAGTGAAAAAGTGGTATCGGGACAGCCCTATATATGACTGTTACATGTATAGGTGTTAGCTGTTGAAGTTGGACTGTGCAATTAAAAAATTGCCTAACTTTTCAAAGGTTGCCAAGAAAAAGGCTCTTTTGTCTAAAAATAAAATGGGTTGCATGGCTTAGATTTGTAAAGTTGCATCTGAAAAGACCACAGGACGTCAGGAACAATGTTGTTTGGACTGATGGGACCACAGAGGCGATGTCAGAACAGGATGCACAGCAGCACATTTGGTTAAAACCAAACCTAAATACCTCATACCAACTGCTTCACACAGTGGTGGAGGATGATGATAAAGCATTGTTGTGCAGCCATAAGACCTGGACGCCTTACAGTAAGTGAGTTGACCACCCAAAACCCATTTATACCAAAGTATTCTTAAGTCAAATTTTAAGCTGTTTGTCTGACAACTAAAGCTGGGTTGAAGTGTATCATGCAACACATGATTGAGCCCAAACAGACCAACAGACAGAATGGGGCCATTTAGTCATGTTACAAGCTTGAAGTGTTTTGGATCTGAAGCATGTAAACCGACTGAAAAACCATTTGGTTTCTTTTATTTCACTGAGGCAAGAATAGACTTGCAAGGTTTATTGAATAAACTCTGAAAACTTAAAACTGTAATGTCTGAGGAAGATTCATTGTTTAAATATCATTGTTCTAAACGGTCCGGTGATAGAGGTTTAATTTATTAGTTGATTGTGAGTGTAGATTGATTTCAGTAGTGATTGCATGTCCTAAAAATCTGCTGTTTTTGATGCAATTACAAACAGTACCCAGCAGTAGAATTGCGGTTAGTTATGACTAAAAGAAACACAACTCAGTCTCAGACATTTGTAAGTGCACCTTCCAAAAAACAGTCTGCTGCATTTAGGAAACGACTTTAGAGCTTCTTCTTCATGTGTGAAGAGAGAAGGGTGCAGGATATCATCAAAAGAGCATGCCTCCAGCAAAGGATGGGTGATACTGTATATTATCATGTTCAATATACTAAAGAAATTCCCATGTCACAAGATAAAAACAAATTCCTGTCGGAGATATAAATGTGCAATACACCTGCAGTCCAATGCATGTGTGACAAACAAAAGACATGGCAGAAGTCACTACAGTTTTGACATCCAGGTGTACTAGAACTTAACTGATATAGTTTAGAAGCCTCTATTATTTTAGGGCTCTCAAGACTGAAATGTGGTGATAGAATTGTAGTAGAAAGATATCGGGTGAGTTTGTTTTTTGTTATTTTAATCATCACTTAACGGATAAGAACCAGAAGTTATCCTAATAAATCTTTTAGTAAATGTCACCTATCCCTACGTCCAACTGTTAAGCATAAGGGGGTGTAATGTTGCTTTGGGCTTATGTTGTTATGCCCGTGGTATGGAGAACAACAAATTCTGGCTTCTGCAGCAGGATAGGCTCTAAATCTGCAAACTGAAAATTTTGTGATGGCTTTCACTAAAGCTAAATGTAAAAAAAAAGAGTTCTAGCTGGCTACAAAAGGTATTTACAAGCTGTGATGCTTGCCAAAGGGCGTGATAAAAACAAACCCCCTTGTTCTATTATAATTTTGCAACGGAAAGACAAATTTAAAAACGATTGACATCTGTCATTTTGAAAATTATATCTCTTAGAAAACAACTTGCCTTTGATTAACTGCCTACAGGAACACAAACCTTTGCATATCCCAGATTATAAACAAAAGAACACCACCACAACATAGCTTTAATTAGTTAGTTCTGACCAAACTGGTTTACATTGCTAACATTTAGTTAGCATTGCAAAAACAGAAATAAGTAGGTGAGGCTTGCAGATGCTGGATATCCATGATACTAGGAATTAAAAATGGCACCAGCACAGATTGCAGAAATGGAAACACAGATAACAGGGTAATTTTAAAAAGCTGCGGTCATTCGATAGTCAAAAGAGTAGTAATTTCTCATGAGTGCATCAGCTGAGAATGTTACGCAGTAAACCAGTACAGCTGCTAGTCAAACATGTTGGAGTAATTTTTAGTAGAAAGAGTTCAGTACTTTTAGTGTAGTTGTCTATTAGAAAACAGCATTACTGTTGAGTGGTGCTGCAACGGAGTATTCGGATTAGTTCAATATTTGCAGTAGACATGGATGTGTAGGTTCGTCACTGTGATTTTCCTCATCTCATGCATCATAGATCACGTGGTTCAAACCAGCTTACCGTCCCTTTCCTGGCCGGCACTAGGAAAGTTTTTTTCAGGCTATGGACCTTTTATCAGAAAGGAAAGCCGGTCAGAGGGAGAGAGAGAGAGGGTGACATGCAGCAACAAGCCCCTTGCCCAGAATCCAACCTGCTTCAACATAATGCCTTTAGGGGCTGTGGTCTCTGTATATTGGGTGATCGCTCAACCAGTTGAGCAAAACTGAGCTCTGGGAAAGTGTCATTGATGATGTCTTGCATTCTTCCACACATATCTGCACATTGATAATCAGGAATAAGGAGGTAAATCTGATGACGTGTGTATCAGGTAAAACCTGGTGGTGCTGAGATTTGCCAGAGTCACATTAAAGTTGCGGCGATGTGATGAAATTACTGGGGCATGCAGTAATTAAGAGGACTGGATACATTTGTGTTAATAGCTGCGATCGTAGCATCATAAAACCCTGAAGAGACTGACTGCTGTAGTTGGACTTCGATGGAGAAGGCAAGTCAAGTTTATTTGTATAACACATTTTTTAGGTCCAAGACAATTCAAAATGTTTTACATGAAAACATTAAAAACATAAAAACAAAGAAAGAATTACAATACAAGGGAATGACCCAAGAAAAACAAAGCTAATGTTTTATTTTCTTTGGATTCTTCAGTTTCTAGTTTTTCTAAATTACTGTCATGTTTCCTTTTTGCAACACACCTGTCTCCAATCAGTGGCTCGTTCACAATAAGCTGTTAGGGTTTCCAAGTCTAGTCCTCAGGATCTTCTATCCTGGAACTTTTAAATGCATCCCTTTTCCAAAACACCTGAATCAAATGACTGGCTCGTTACCAGGCCTCCGCAGAGCTGAATGACATTCTGGCAAAGGAATTTGACCATTTGATTATGGCATTTGCCTTTACTAAAACCATGTTGTTTGTTACCAGCTTGAATTTTGGCAATAGCATTTCTACATTACATTTTATATGATTATGAAAAAAAACTGGATGAAGCACAGAAATTACATTTTTAAAACTTGTTAGACCAGAGTATGAATAAGTTAAAATTTAAAGAGGACTACCAGCGAACTGCTAAAAAGGAGAAATCCAATCATTCACACCATAATTACTTGTGGTGAAAACTTTATTTTGATTTATTTTCTTCTACAGCTGAAGATGTTTCTGCATCATCATCTGGAAGCCATTGAAAATTTTGCATATCACAGACTTAAATGTTGGCTTCATTATTCTAAGATTGCTGAAACCATTCTTGCCTTACAGTCCATGATTTTACCATCACCACATAATGAAGCCTGTACCCTGTTACAGTGTTTATGTGCTGGTTTTGCTCACGACAGTGTAGCCACACACAAAAAGAATGCTGCATATGTGTTCAGAAACAAAATCTTATTACTGGGAGCTGTTATTTCTAGGTTTTGTAAAGGTAACTTTAATTTGAGACCTTCTCTCACAAATGAGTTGGGTTTTTTTACAAGTAAAAGATCTGCTGTTGATTCAGAAAGTATTTACTGTAATTGGTTTTTGGAAGCCAATTCTTCTCACAATGGCATGTCAGCACTTGGCAATTTGCAGGACAATGTAAGAATTAGCTTCTTAGTCGTTCTAAGATATGCTACAAAGCAAAATGGAGACATTCAAGGGATCATTCAGTTTGACAAAAAAACATGGCCAAATCTGATGGCACAAATATAAAAGGAGGTTGTGAATTTTCAGTTGATGGTGCTGTCTATTTTCTCAGAGCAAATGCCAAGTCTGGAATATTTTCTCAGACTAAACAGACATGAACTGGCAGCTACAGCACAGCAAAAAAACACATTAGTGAACATAATAGAGCTGCTAATTGTCATCAGTTTCAACATCTGTTTAAGCATCTGGTTTCAATTATAAGATTCTTAATTTAGAAGTCAAATAGTCTTTTATCTAATGGGAAAATACACTAAGCACAAGAGAGCATGCATAGCTTCTATATTTCTACCTACCTTTCAGACTAGAAGAACAAAATTAATCGTGAAATGGTTAACCTTTCATTTCTTCTGACCCTTCTCAGACCTCGAGTGAATCCATACCTGCCTCTCTTTTGGGCTCTATGCTTTCATTTTCCCTGCATGCTTCAAGTTAATGTGTCCACCACCATATGCTTTGTCACCTACTCCTGTCCCTGAAGTACAGCAAAACATGCCTACTGCTGCACCAAGAGGACTCCTGTCCTCTCCTAAACCCAGTGATTGGTTCTTCATCCAGTCCATTTATCAGGCAGCGCGACTCATTTAGGGAATGATGTGAGAGGTTATGGGAGGATGGAGGGATATTCCAGATAAAAACCCTGTAACACCTCCTGCCATGCCTTCTGAAACAGGAGCTTAGTGTTAACCTTATTATTGTACAGTTGTAAACTTTGACTTGAAAACTGCATCATTTGCTCTGTGGATCAATGTAACTATTGCTAACTATTTAACTATTTAACTATTGCTATCTGTCATGAGTTCCATTTGACACATTAAGGACTCTTTTTCTATCGGTACAGCAATAATATAATGATATAATAAAACACTGTGGCAAAAAAAAAAGTCAACAGACAAATTCTTAATCTGAACTGTGTGATCTACAGGTACATTAGGATATTTTTCTAGGCTATTTCTTTTTTAATCAGAGTTGTTTCCCTGACAACAGTCCAGTGCATTCAGCACCACAGAAGCTCTCCCAATTTCCCAAATGGCAAACTGGAGCTTTTGGAGATCATTGGACAAATGTACAACTATTTTCTTTTTCTGCCAGTTTTGTAGGAACTTTAGTTCAAACCTTTAATCCAGAGAATACTACCATCCAACAGCCAGGAGCCAAGCCACTGTTGAGCCCTCCTGTCTATTCCTGTTTCACTGATTGTATTAGGCTTGACACTGGATTAGCTTCCCTGATCTCGGCGTCTGACTTGGGCCGATAAACTATGACTTCTCTGTCTCTTTTACTTTGTCCTCACACAACCTTTGCTGACAATCCATTGACCGCATGCAGGATCTTAGTTTGCATCAGCTGCCAACCTGCGTCTGCAGCCAATGTTTGTTTTCTGTCCAGCCTGAAGCTCCATGTCGGTGTAGAAGCTGTGGACGTGTTGGTGTAATATGAGGTCTACTTAGATGTAATTGTAGAGTCCTTTCCTTGAACAAATGTGTCACAAAGCGCTTGAGAAATGACAAAAGAGGCAGAAAACCGATTTCAAAAGAGGCCAGCTGGAGGAAAGACCACAAACCTTGCTCGGTTTGCGGATATGTGTAACATAAGTCGTGATGGACCTTGTCAGATGAAGAACATAAAGAAAACCACATCAGAGCATCATTGGATTCTCCCCCTTTGTGCTTATAGACTTCACAGAAATCTAACACTAACCAGTCCTGTTGTGTCTACTTGGCCTGTTGTGTAAGAAAATGATGGATGGAGGCTTTTCCTCCTCTATTTCATCCTCTCTCATTTACACAAGGATGAAGAGGGAATGTGTTAACACTACTGCACTTGTTTACCCGTTGAACCAAGCAGAGGCAAACATGCACCACTGAGGGTCAGCAGACTGCTAGTTCGCTTCCACTTGCAAACACTTCTGCAGGCGGTGTCATTTTTTTAGATCGCCTTTCTTTTAAAGATCTGTTTTATGTGTGAGAGCCAGAACATATTTCAACCCCATGGCTCCCTTTTTAAGGTGTAGTATATTTAAATGAAGTATACTTGTATAAATCTTAATATCTTGTTCCAAATAGAAGACTAAAAGTCTAAACATCGCTTGAAAATACTGCTCACAAAGACTTTAACAGCAAGTTTTTGTCAAGCAATCTTTTGAAATGTTGCTTCACAGACACAGAATTACAGCATCGAGCAAAGAATTTCTGTAATACTAAACCACAGCTGCTAACCATAAATAAGCGTTGTAATGTGTCTTGAATTGATCTGTAACTGCAGAACCTATGGAAGCAAAGAGCAGCCGTACCAGCATTTTTTATGCCATTATATTGAGATCATAGATGAAAAAGTGAGGTAGAAAATCTTTTTTCTATCATGGCTGCTGTCGGCTTCTGTAGAAAACAAGTCTAGCCTTTGCCGGTACTGTTGTTATGATGTCTCAGCGGATGACAATGGGCTTTGTGGTGGACAGAAACCAAGTGTAGATATACAGTAGCTAGTTGTCCATGACTGTTGTGAAGCTGCTGTCTGCTTTCATCTTTTTATTTGTACGCTAACATCCTTCCCTTTTTATGAAATAAAAGGGTCACAGATGGATAAATAACACAAAATACAAGAGAGGTTTTACACAGCTGGTCTCTATGGTTTTAGGTTATGATTGTTTAAATTCCTTAGCTCTCTTTGTTTTAAGTAAAGAATCTTTTTTAAAATAAATGAGTAAAACACAAAAGCACATTTTTAGGTTGTGATTGTTTTATGAAGACATTTATAGATGATTGTTACTTTCACTAAATCAGAAAGTGATTCACCCACACAGTGTGGGGGTTTTGCTGGTTTTCCTGGTGTGGTGTCGGTCCACTTGTACCTCCAGAGGCAATGTTCACTGCAAATGGATGTAAACTCTTATAAGATTGAAAAAAGTAGTTTCTAATGGGAGTGGTGTTTAAATAATCAGCCATTAGAGATCATTTATGAGTATGAAAATGATCCTGTCAGTGAGTCACTTGAAAACCAGTGGAGGTGACACATAATTCAACGCTCTGCTCCTCCATTATCAAAACACCAGATGACAGACTACCTTTTGGAAGAAAGATTTCCATTTCTCAGTGGCGTTCCGCAGCCCGTGTCTTGTTTATCTTGAATTTCAAAATCTGCTTTGTTTAGTTACAGCCAGCTTTTTAAAAACACTACGTTGCAATATTAAGCACTCTAGATGGCAAGGTCAAGACCGCACAATATAAAAAAGAAAACCCCAACCCAATTTCTTTTTAACAAGCACTTGGTAGCAGTTTAAATACCTGTTTCACTTGCCTGCAGCTTTCTTTCTACATTTCCTACTGATTTTTTCCCCCAGTAAGCTACAGAACATTGGAGTGTGTTTTTACACACACACAACCCCATTATAGCACTGGTGTCCATGTTCAGAATGTCATTAAAAAGCATTCCTCAGATCTTATCCATGCTGAACATATGTGTACAGTTTACTGATACTAATGCAAGACGAGACAAACCCTTTGAATTGTGTTGTTTCCATTTTAATTGATCAGTGAAATCCATCTACAGCTCAGTTTTGCACAATACTTGCTTGGCTTTTATAATTTATTGTGAGTTTCTGTGAGTAAATGGGCTTGCTGACAGACAGAAACCACCTCCAAAGTCCGGATTACCTGGATTTCAGTGCAGTTTCATTGTTAATGAAGCTCAGCAGCTGCAGATTCTAAGGCCAGTCATTGTTTTCCATGCTCCACCATCTCCATATAACATGACGCAATCCTACGCTTAGGCACATTGTACATTTTTCACTTTTGAACGGAACCAGCACACCTGTTAACGCGCATGGCTACCCAGTATACAGGAATATAACGTGAAAGCATGATTGATGACAACATGTCTTCTTGGTTTGCTGATGACAGATTGGTACCTTGTTGGTTGGTGGATGAGACAACTTGATCCCTTTGTATGTTTCAGTCATACTTCATGCCTTTCCTGCACATGATCCCATCTGATTTACTGTATAATTTCACAAGCCTTTTTTTTAATTCTGTGTATCTGCTTCTTCTGCGAACTGTGACACATACAAATTAGTGCTTAGGAAGGTGGAGTCTAATAGAAATTATACATGTTTGATTGATTTAGTTGGCTGTGTCATTACAACAGTTAGAAGTGAAATTCAGCACAACTGGAATGTTAACATGTATTTTGAAGTGTGGTTTTAGTTTGACTAAGGTAATAATCCCTCTGAAGGTTTAGGTACACTTCTCGGAAGAGGAATTCCTCTTTCTTCTCTGTGGTTTATGTACTCATACTTGCTATAAGTTGTTGTTACATGTTTCAAGTTGAAGGAATGTGTAGCTTTTAGGTTTGTTCTTATCTAAATGGACAATGTGTTAAAATTTACATCAACTCAGAGCACCCAGACATCAAACTCTGTTTTGCACTCAACAAGTTTAGAGAAACTTTCTTTAGTTTTCTTGTTTAAAGCATTTATGAGCATATACACTTAAACATCCCTTTCCATCTCATAAAAAGCATGCAAACACCACAACAGTCACTTAATTTTGCACATGCATGGGTACAAACTAGTTTTTCTCTGAAGATAATCACAGTGAACGCAGATGACTCACCTAGCTCAGGGCAGCAAAACATTCAGAAGGTAATTCACTGTTATGGCTGGAATTCTGCCCTTCCCTGCATATACTCTACACCCCCAGGGGTTCAAGCTGTGGTGAGGTGGGAGGACAAGCCACACATATTAACAGCTTAAATCCATGTGTACAATCGGCTTTTAAGTTGACTCAAATAAAGGAGGTTGTTCATAATGTAAAATGTTTACCCAAAGCAAGTGGCAAATATTTCAGAACTTATGAAATTTTGATTCTAAAATTTCTTGGCTTTTGAAACTATATCCACTTTTACTGAGGCTGAAATGCAAAACTGAAAACCTTTCACATGCCAGCATGTCAACAGATGTCAAGCCACTCATAATTTCTACTGTTTATTTCCAGGGAAGGGTGAAAAGAGCCTCAGCAGTTCATTTAGATGCGTAAACAATCTTGAATATCAATAGGTGGTAAGACCACCTCTATTCCAAAAGACAGCCTGACTACTCTAAAAAGAGCTTTTCTGTCATTTCTTAAAGTAGACTTCAGGAATAATTCTCTTGTAATGAAGTTTCTGTGAACAGCTGACAAATTATCTGAAGGTCAAAAGGCATCTTTCGTGTCAAATGTCATATTTTTGATGATTTTCCCCTATTTGTAAGCCACGGCAACTTTATTTACAAAGCGCTTTGCTACAGCAACCACTGAACCAAGTGTTGAACATAAAAGAAAACATTAACATACATAATGGATATAAATCACATAAAAACAGAAGCAAAGTAAGAAAAATTGTAAAAACTCAACACAATTTAAACAGTAAAAATGATAAAAACAATATGAACTATAAAAACAACTCATACTGGATCCCGCCACAGAAAAGGTCCCGTCCCCTCTGAGCTACTTCAGCATCCTCAGCACCTCCAGGAGCATCTGATCAGCTGAGCGGAGAGACCGGGAGGGGGAGTACATGTGTAGCAGCTCAGAGAGGTCGGGATGCGACTTTTAGATTCTGTTCATCTGTTGTAGATGTGTATTTTTCACGACTCTTCTATCAGCCTCCACTTGTCCTCTTTCCCAATTAATAGGGACACTTTACGGCGTAAAAAGTTATGCCAAGGTTTTGGTTAATAATAGGGAATCCCCTTGCTGGTGTAAATCTGGTTCTATATCTGTCTAACTGTTTTGTCTTTGGCATTTTTCTTAGATGCAACTAAAGAAAAGCAAGCAAATCAGTGTTAATTGCTTTGTTAAAAAAAAAACATATGCAATTGAAAATGCAGGAAAAGTACAAAGCTAAATGTTGAGAAACCTTAAGAAACACCAGTAAATTATTGTCTTAGACCACATTGAAGGTTAAAGACAAGTTTGGCTGCATGCAAGCAAAATAGAAAGAAGCATGAGGTGGCTTACTTGGTGGCTTTCTGCTCGGCTCTGCATATCAAACCATATTGTTATTGTTACTATGATCCTTTTTAGTCATGCATTCGGATACTTAAAGACTTGCACTGTAAGGAATCTGACTGACTTTAAAACTCATTCCGTTATCAATGGAAAACCTATAAACTGTATGTGGCTCTTTATCATTTTCCCTTCTGTCACTGTGCCGTCCGAGCAGATGGTTGCCTAAATGAGATTACAGAAATCCTGATAGATGGGTTGCAATCACGTTTCTAAACTGCAATTGATTTACTGTTTCACTTAATGTTTCACATTTAAACTGAACCCCTTACCTTTCTCTTTGTTTTTTGTGAGTTGAGGAAAAACTTTATGGGTCTTTGCTATTTTCCAGTCATTTGCAGACCACAAAGACCACGTATAAATAGTTGAGCAATTACATGGAGCTATTCTGCATACCGTTCATTTTAAACATGTCTGCACAGAGGCAGTGAAATGTGCTTTGCAATGTATGACTCTTATTTGAAGGACGTTAAGACCATGATGAACCCCCTCTTATGCTTCTGTATTAAAAAAATGACCATTAGCAGAACAAATTCTCTGCTTAAAATTGTGCTTCAGATTGACAGGAATCATATCGCTCTCCCCCTGTGTGTGCTGAAACATCTGGAGTCCATTGGACAGTATTAGGGCTCAGACATTGCTGGGTGAAAATCGCTCCGGAGGATTTGCTGGTTTGGCACACTGCTCTGCTAAGCCTGTCACTAAGCGCCCCTGACCGCTTCATCACTAGGGTCGCCACAGTAAACTCCACCATACTCTGTGATCTTGAAATTATATGGTTGTGGTTTCCTGAAACAGCAGGTTTGTTTTGGTTTCGTTTCCCCCAAGGATAAAAAAAAAAGCTCTAACAAATGGGTTGAGACTGGTTTTGTCTAATTATACTCCCTAATAGAGTCCTTTTGAATAATTCTGACTGACTTGGATCAATAGTACTTTTATGTAAAACCAAAGTTCACCATACCGTCACACTATACTTTTTGCTCTTTAGAGTCACAATTCTTTTAGTTTATAGTCCACATTTCTTACTGTATATTAAACAGGAAACAGAATTTCTATGATTAGTATGCATGATATGTGATAAAATCCAGCATTTCTGGCAGATTTTATGGTTTGTTTGGAAGACTTTCTGCTTTTCTGCTATTAAAAAGCCCATCAAAATGACAACCTTTAAAAAAGCTGCAGCAATTGGTCTAAAATGATTGGCCTGTTGATTAGAAACAGTTTGCCATGTCTTTCTACTTTCTACTTTCTGTTTTCATCTGATCTGTTTTTACTTCCCACCAAAATGCAGATGTTCTACGTTATTTCCTGCATTCCTAATCCACATGTTTTAATTATACCGAACAGTTTTGTTTTAGGGTATTTTTTTGTTAGTTTTTTTTTTAATTTTCAAACCTGTGTCTGCTTGTCTAGATGTGATGATAAGCTTGATTCATTGTTAGTTTTTCACAGTAAGGGTCATCACCCTTTTGGCGTGCTGATTTAATATTATTAAGCTGGAAAGAAGCACAATCCCCTACACACAACATGCTGCTCGAGGATGTTATGCAACACCCTAAACCGGAAAAACTCAGGAACACCCTGCCGAATTCTACTGTGATTTCTTTTTTCTTTGTCATAACACTTGGGATGTATTATCTGTGTGACCTCAGTACCCCTTCCAGGAAAGCAGCTTAGCACCTGTAAATTGCAGTGTTAATATAATCTGCTGTCTGTCTTATTGCACAACTTTATGCAACTACTTCACTGTCCTTGTTTTCTGAAAGTGAAAAGTTTGAAAAAGAATACAGGTTATGAAATTATCCAATTATTGTTGACTAGGTGAATTAAATAAGTCACTGAAGCTGGCAACTATCATTTAAATCCTGTAAATGACCTCATATTCTTTTCTGTTCACACTGTTGCCATGTTTTGCTTTTTGGAGATTACCTACCTCTGAAATTGTATGTCTGAAGGTAACAGTCTGCTTTATGAAATCATGCCACGTAATGAATAACCCTTCATTAGTTTCTCAAGTGGTAAAATTTGCAATATTGCAGGAGCAGAGGGGTAGACAGAATCTACAGAAAAGGAAAAAAAGAACAGAAGAATCTAAAAAAAAAAGCTTAAAAGAAATTCATAAAAATATTCTAATATGGAATAATGATGCAAAATAAGTTTACAAAACATATAAAGAATTAATATAATGAATTGAAAAAAATATTTTATTAATCGAAAAGAGAGATTTTAAAGAGAAAATCTAATAATTTTAAAAAAGTAAAAGTTTTGTTTAATATAATTTTTCCATGAAAGTAAGTGAAAAACTACAGACAGACTGTCACAGAGTCATTGATGGGGTTAAAACATTGTACAGGAGCCTGGTCATCTGTTGAGATTTGGTGCCTCAGCAGGCCATTACAACTACCAGCGGTAACTATGTGTACGCCTTGGCAGATGTTCTTTTTTAAGCTTTCCCAGTATTTCAGCTCCATATATCTTCTTTGTAATGTTAGCACTTTTTACACATCTGTTGAAAGTCTGTATCAAGTTAACATTTCATGACACTTACATTAATGTGTTTGTATAAATATGTCATACAAAAAATTTGTAATCAAACTATCTGCATAATTAGTGCTGTTACAATGTTTATAAGAAAACATACCGTCAAAAACAGCAGATGGGAATGTCACAATAAATGAAAAATGTGAACTAGGAAGAGCACAGGCATCAAAAGAAGCTTATGATTTAGGTGGAATGCAGGAAATCACGTAATATGTTTATCCCAGCAGACATTTCGGGGGTGTTAGGGTTGTTACAGTATTTGTGGAATTTAGATTTATGGTGCACCACTCTGCTCTTAAGTCCTATTGAGCTGTTAGGAGTCAACAAACAGCTTGTAGTAGGACAGTTTCTCTATTGGCTGCTGGTAAGGGCTCATCTATGCACCCTCTGTTTCTCCAGATGTACCAGTTTATTGCTTATTTAATGGAGCAGGTGTCCTAGCCTGGCAACCAAAAACACCAGTTTTACTGCTCGTCATCACAACCACTATGAGTGCAACCCAGGCCTTAACTATACTCGTCAAGCACGGAAAGAGCAAAAGTACACTTAAGCTCCTAAACACTAAACATTTTACCTCTATATAACTTAAATAGTGTTGTAAGTTATTAGAAAATATCTAGAGACGAAGAGGAAAATGACCTTTTTAAGAGATGTGCTGTTATTTGACTAGCATTTAGTCTTTCTTCTCTTTGAGACTTAGAAAACTGGGTCAAATGTGTGAAACGTTTCATAGTGATTGTGAAGGAGGTGGTGAATGCATGAAAGAAGCCATCAAACTACATTCTTTTGGACAAAATTTAATAATCCCAACCATTGAATTTAAATTGGAGTACATCTTCAATAGAGAGGGTTTTAAACACATACCAGCTGTTGAATCCAAAATGCTTCCCTCGGTGAAGGTATGCCTCTAAATAGAGCAATTGGGTAATCAAGTTAATGAGAAGTGAGAGACGAAAAGCAAGAGCAAAAAAGGAAGAAAACGAATCTGTAATACAGCCCTGCCTGTTTCCTCTCTTAGTATTAAACAACAGCTGGCGTTTTATATCAAGCATTACTGCGAGAAGATTACCAGGCTGGCAGCCTTCAGTTCAGAGGTTACACAGTGATTTGCTGGTCACTGTCCTTTTCATCCCAACTTCTTAAAATCCTTTAATCCTCTTCCACACTTCCTTACGGAAGAGCCGCACTTAAAATTATTCTTTAATGCAATTATCTCAAGATCACAAGTTAATTATCTCTTTATCTCGATATAACAAAGCTTGTTTTATGTGATAATGTACTAATTTATGCTGCTACTTCAGTAAAACAATGCAAGTCTTCCGGTATTGTTTTTATTTTCTTTCTTGTAATTACGAAAAAATAAAAGGGTATCTTCTCCAACATCAGGAATGCAACGTTAGCGTAGAAAGTGCTTTAAGCAAAAGTGTCTGGATGGGTTTGGCTGTTCTATCTGCCAAGAGACTGCCATTAGAGTGTCTGCCCCGATACGACCGGCAGCAAACAAGACTGCACTTTCACACCTCTACTTTGTGTTTGTGTTGTTATGGTGACCCTGAAAAACTGACATCAGGTGTATTCGTGTGAATCCTTTGTCCTTTCTGCATATTTTTTTTTAAATAAAAAAATGGACTCACTTTTTAGATATAATTTCTTTGTTCTTATGAACAAATGAAGAGTATTTTAGACTTTAGTCATTTGCTGAAAGTGCAGTTTTTGTTAATGAGGGGTGTGCAGGATGAACTCCTCCCCTGCTCCGTAGCTAGCTACTCTGAAGATTGAAGTCTGTGGAGAATAATTCACTAAATTGCAAATCTGCTGTCAAGACGTTTATAATTACCACGGTAATTTGCATGCAAATTAATAACATAGTTTATCACTTTTAGAGGAACACTGAGAAAGGTTTGAACCTGTAGCAGCAAAGCTAAGGGATCGTGGCTTAAAATGTTGCAGCCATTCCAACATGAGCCAAGTAGGAATATGTCAATGCCTGTAGAAACTACCATTCAACATAAATCTGTCATTCCAGTCTGATAATACTAAGTAAGTGGTTCTGACGGGTGGGGATGCCCTTGATACTCATGATTCATGCCAGAACTGATTTTTGATGGACTGTTTTGCATATTATGTAGATGCTTCTGTGGTGTTATCTAAATCCAACTTCTGTACCTGTTGGACATGTTTGGACTGAGCTTGCTGTAATTGCCACGCTTGACATGCCTGTAACTGCTGTGATGTGATCTTTTTTTTTTTTTTTTTGCAGACCTTTTCCTAGAAGTAAACAAACACAGATATTTGTGCCTATTGATGCAATCACTGTCTTTAATCAATTTACATTTACATACTATAATTACTGATGGTATGGAGGTGCATTTGAACTGAAAACGTAAGCATCCTGGCACAAGGAAATTTAATTTGAGTACAACCCGTCCAAGAGCAGGACATAAACATTACAGGATCAGGTAGACTGAGGTAGCAGCTGTAGAAAGGCAGGTGAAGAAAGGGTGGTTGAAGGGATTGTATGTATGGTTTCAGAGCAACCCTGATAAGAACTGTCATGTTTCAGCAAGACTAGGCTGAATGGCAAAAAAACATGCAAGTCATTGATTTTACTACCATTTTAGTGTCCCATTGTATGGCATGTAGATTAAACCTTTCTCTCTTTTATAATGAAGTAAAAATGTAAGAGATTTGCATGTTTTGCTTGGTGTCTCTTGCATGAAAGTCCAACAATAGTAGTTCTTCCAAGCAGGCGGATCCGCTGTGTCAAACATGGATATGCCATGCAGCAACATGTCACACATGCACCTTGTTTCTTATGTAGCAAAATGTACAGCGACATATTCACCTTGTAGCGAGTAGTTTTTAAAAATTTTATCGCAAAACCACAATTTGTGGTATGAACTGATGTGGCCGTTAGATGTTACACGTGTTAATCCTTGTTGTTTATTGCACAGGTTCAGTTTTCTTCTCACTGTTTCAGCAACTAAAGCATGAGTGGACTGGACAAACATCTATGTGCTGTCAGTACTGCCACCGGTGGGAATATATTTTACGTCTACACACCCAAACGATGTAAGAAAAAAACTTGGGTTGCAACAGATGGCGTGGAATAGCTGGGCTGAACATTAGCTTCTTTTGGACTAAACGGTTCTAGCAGCTTGTTGGATTTTAACTGGAGAGCTCTCTCTCTACATTAATATCACCAATAGAACCAGCGAAGTAGCCTGGAAGCAGATCTCCACATGGCCGTTAAAACATGCCTGACTGTATGTACAAGTGGCGTTTATGTCGGTATTTTAGTGGTAACAATAGCAAAAGCAGTAAAATCAAAACCAGTGTGGGCTCCTGCTAAGACGCTTCCATCTTCAAGCTGATTATCTGCATCAATCCCTCAGGTGTTACGAGATCAGAGGGTGTTAGTCTGCATCTACTACATAAGCTCTAAGCCTCTCACAGTATGCAAGAGTCACATTTTTTTGGGACAAAACCGTGTGGCAGTTATACTTTTTCATACACCTGTCCTGCCACCTGGACTTAACAGTTTTTCATGCTAGCATATGTGTTTGGGTGCAAATGTATGCATGCAGCAGCTCTCAACACAGGCTTGTACCAGATTAATTGCTTCAGTGAATGTGGAGAGCAGCGAGGATCTTGGCAATTGACCCGGCTTTGTTCTCTTAAGGACTGATTAGTACATGTCTTCTGAACATGACAAGTGGAACAGACAACCGGATGGCTGGATTGCTAAGAAATTACGATGCACACACACCTGTACATTAAGGTATGTTTGCATTGTGTTGAACTAGTTGAATTAGTTCTGTAACTTTCCACTGAAGGTTGTTAAACTCATTTTCTTTTTGTCTTATTACGAGATACAGCATTTATTGACTTCCTTGGAACTGCTCCTGTGCGATGTGCATGTACAAACAGAATTGCAAAGACTATAATTTTATTGTAATCAGCCATTCAATACCTTTATTCCAAATGATTTACAGGAAACATTTAACTTTACACCATTCAAGCTGCAGCGCAGTTGGAACCCCTGGTCTAAGCATTACGTACGTATTAACTCTATTTAAAGGAAGAACAAAGTAAGTGGGACTAAGTCTTGTTAGTGGTGTTAGGAGACAAGGTTTTCCTGGAACAGATGAGTCTTCAAGAGATTTTGGAAGATGGAAAAGAAATCTCCCTCCTCTTATACAGTACAGTAAAGATTGCTTGCTCATTCTATCACTCTCAATCCATTTAAGTTTATTGCATGTACAAATTTGATTGAGGAAGTCATGCTGATCCGGTTCTAAACACACCGCCATTTTCTGGACCCTCTTGCAGGGGTTTACTGTGGATGCTGCAGGAACGGTGCTTGATAGGATCTGCAGCAGACTGGGAAAGAAATAATGACCCGTGCAGGGACTGATGCCTCACTGAGGAACATGATCAGTCAGTCAACCGTTTCTATGTTTTCATCAACATTTCATAAAGGATATTGATGAACAGTATATTATATTGTCTGGCAATTAAACTCTCATGGATCTCGTTGGAGTCGTGACAGGAAGAGGGAAAGACACTGATCTGGTCAGTGTGTGGTCATAAGGTGACCTGCATCCACAGATGTGATGTCACATGCAGCACGCTGTTTACAGAGGTAGTGCTACCAGCGCATGTGTATTTGTCTCAAAGTTGTTCAGTAACCGCAACAAAACAATGCTAGGATATTTTTGCATCCAATGTTTACATTCAGTCTTGCTGCGTCCCGCCTCCTCTGGTTGAGAATGGTTATGTCTCCCACTTCAGTGGCATAAAAGCTAGATGAAATGTGACATAATTGAGGTCGCTTTGAAAAAGATTAGATTTAGTTACGCATATAAAAGTGGGCTGGGTTAAGTTTGAGGTATATCTATATATTTTTGCTGTTAAGACTGTTATTATACGATATGGGTCACATTGGCACAAGAGTTACATTCATGGCACTTTTTCCTGCAGTGTGAAAACAGTCTAAGAAGCTGGTGATAAGGCTGGACTTGTTCCCCTGTACTGTAATCTGATGTTTCGGGGGCAAAGAGAAACATTATCAGTGAATCGTCAAACATTTATTCCTCTAACAATAGAAATCAAGTTTTCTCATTTTTCCTTTCTACTGTATTTGGATGTGTAGCTGCTACAGATATCTTCTCTGGTTATTCAAGTTTGACCTTAAAACTCTCTAATTTGTCGTCAGTCTTGTGATGTGATGTGTCTCCCTTTGTCTGCCGCATTTTCTGCACTGCTGATGGAATTCAAGTTATTGAATAAGGATTAATTAACAATTATCTGTCAGTTATAAATGGTATTTAACTTTTCTACTACCAGCCCGGCCATTTACTTTATTTATTGAAACCATAGCTATGTATTTTTGGATTAGGTTTTTCTGATCATTGCACATTTTGCTGTGAACAATTTATAAATTTTAAGGCACAGAGCACTGCAGGCTACACCAAAGTTTTCATGAACACTTATTAACAGTATCTGTCTTAGGGTTGTGGGACCAGTTTAAAATGATCATCCTTTAGATTCCAGCACTTATTTGTTTGTTCATGCCAGTGGTTGCCATAGTAACAGTAAATGCCATCTAATTCCAAGGGCGCCCTCACTGAGGAGCAGTTTGTAACTGAACACCTCTTACCAGCTTTTCTGTGTTGTTCCACACAAGTGTGATAAAGTTTAAGGATAAATCAGTGGGATGCACAGGCGGCCTCAGCTTGTCATCCACAGAGACAGATGCAACACTTCCCTTTGGCTTTGTTCTGTTCTCTCTTTCTGTCTTTTAATCCCATCTCATCATGCAGTCCATCTTCCTCTTACTTCCCGCTACCAGAAATGAGATTATCCAGCACATTTGAACTATTAAACAAGAAAACAGTTGGTTGTTTTCTTTGGATGTTGATGTTGACACTCGTAAGAGTATTTCATCAGGCCCTGACTTGCTTTGGCTTGCGTGTCAGTGACGATGAATTAAGGTAGAATTAAAGGCTTGAGGCATAAAAGGATTGCATCTGTGCTTTATGCTGATGACTTCGCTCTGAAACTGCTCCAAGTATTAGGTGGTTTGCTTCTCCAGGTGAAAGAATTCAACCATTTCCACAAGAGTTAAGGGGAATTAATGCAACATCTGTACTTGATTTTTGTGGGAAAGGAAAGCAAATCAGCAGCATGCATATTCCTTCATAGTTAAGAATGTTGTTAAGGTCATGAGGTGCACGTAGGAACTGAAGGCGGAGCAATACGTCTGTTTACTACTGGCTAGTATTGTGATCATTGCTGTTACATTTATATATTCATTTGACTTGCATCTGTTCTGTCCATATTTAAATTGTACTTCTTCATCGTCAGGCCCATTGAACATAAAAAGTAGTCAAATTACATAATATTTAATTTAATAGCCATTGTGATATATCGTTGAATGACAGTCAGAGTTAGGTGGAATTAGTCTTTTATCATGTCTTGACTTAACAGGCCAAAAAAAAGGTGGAGTTCTTTCTTAAATTCGCTCTGTTGCCTGGGCCTGATGCCAGCTTTGAGTTCTGTTTCTGTTGCAAGTGCAACTTGACTCACTCGGCAGTATGAAATTTAGCTGGACTCAAAATTAGTCAGAGCTTTGAGGAAATTTGAATGTTAAATTCGAACAATAATCCATAACATGCTATATCCATCCATCCAAACATCCATCTCAGATTTAGAGGTGCTGGTTCTCATGCTGACAACTTTACAATCGGCTGTGAATCGCTCCGGCGAGAGCTGGAGATCACAGCTTGATGAACCCAACAGAACCACATCGTATGCAAAAAGCAGAGACCCGATCGAGAGGCCACCAAACAGTACCCCTCAACACTTTTTTTATGCCTAGAAATTCTGCCTATTGCGTTATGAACAGAATCATACTGTACAGTGGTAAATAATGTTTTTACTGAAGCTGTTATTTCAGCTGCACCTCCACAAACTTTAGGCAGGTGAAAATAAACACAACAAATGTTACATCATTTAATCACTGTCACACTCATACCTGACTGAAATGCTGTTTTATCGTGACATAGAACATGTGGTTCATTCAAGGGTATAATTAAGAGACCAGATTCACCATTAAGTCAGTTCCCAAGGGAAACTGCTGTTCCCAAAATAACTTAGTATGGTGCAAATAGGAACCAGCAGGTTGGATACATTTCCTTTACATAATGCATAATACAAATTCACCTCCTCATTCAATAAACAATTTTTACAAGTGGCATTTTTATAGGAGATGCAGTCTGATGCACATTTTAGTAGGGGGTTTGGGGATTCTAAAGTTAAATGGCTATCCATATGGTTTGTAGGTACCTGTAAAAACTGCCACGGGTGCAAACCTCTTAAAGTAGAAATTTTAGACTCCACATTGCTCATGCTGACCATGTTTAAAGGCTCATGTGCCTCTTTTAAGAGAGGAGTCAATCCGTCGGTAGTCTGAAGTTGATTCAAAGATTCTGTTTGTTTTTATTGCACCATTTATCTTTTTGACAGATTTCTGGCCGGAGAACATCCCTGGAATTATCATCAAAAATAAAAATGTCTGGTTCATTCAGAATAGAGAATGTCAGAGAGCATT
This sequence comes from Craterocephalus amniculus, assembly GCA_036024015.1. Lineage (NCBI taxonomy): Eukaryota > Metazoa > Chordata > Actinopteri > Atheriniformes > Atherinidae > Craterocephalus > Craterocephalus amniculus. The sequence goes on along the minus strand of JAVQJG010109791.1, from coordinate 10,973 downwards.
TAGCTGATGTTCATGATAGATTAATGGGAGTCACATGGGGCATTTTAGATGTGCCAGGCAACATGACTTCAAAACCCTCCTCTCCAGTTTCACCCAGTTTTGTGACTATATTCAGGGCAAAGTACCATCTGAATATCACATGAAAAATATGTTTTCTCTGAACAATTATCTATTTAACCATGAGGCACAGTGCTCAAAAGCACACAGCGAGTTTTCTGTAAGCATGCTTAGAAACTTTAGAGAGTAAATGACTTGAAGAAATGATACCATCACCAAAACAATGCTGATAATATTCTAACACACAGAAGGCTAGTGATTGACATTTCCTGTCATGAGTCTCTTCTGACTATTAAATGAATGTTGGGAATCTCCTGATAGTTGCCCAAGGCTTTAGATGTTCCTTCTTGCCCAAAAATATTCATTAAATAATGATCATGATGTACATCATGCATCCCTGATGAAGGTAGTCATCAAGCTAGGAATCAGAGTGATCTGTGAGTCATTAAAAGGCTCTAATCTTTTTGTCAAACCACCAAATAATCTTAAAATTATTCAGGTTAATGCTGCTTTTCAGCCACATTCAGACAAATGGATCTTCTCTATAAATATTTTGAATGCGTTTTTAAAATAAAGATATGATGACCCTCTTGGTGTCTTTGTAGAAATGGTTTCTGTACTGGTACGCTTTTGTGCATGGGGATTGTTGCACATATATTTTATGATAGCTTCCCTCTTTGCTTGAAGCATTTGAATTATTGCACACTGCATGTAACCATCAGCCCAGTTCAAAAGAAAACCAAAAAATGTTGTTTTCACTTACACGTGATTAAGATGGAATCTTAGTTCTTTGATTGCACTGTGCTTGTGTCTTTGTTTTTTGTTTTTTATGTTTTGTTTGTTTGTTTGTTTGTTTTTTTAATAGCTCACAGTACACTACACTACATAACTTATAAAGCTAAACCCAAACCAAACAGCAAATGAAAGTTTAAGAGTGAAATTGAAATTTTTAATTAAATGGAATTAAATGGAAATTAATTCAGATCCAAATTAAATAAAGCTTAACAACAACAACTCCACAGTCTCCACATAATAATTTCTTGTTAAAAATGAAGAAAAACATTTATTTGAAAAGTCGTGTAAATTCTGTTATGGTGAAAGGCTAAGCAAAATGCATGGAAACCGAGGGCTGGAATGACTAGAATATTTATGTTCATGCTGTAATTTGACATCATGTTATTCATTATTGAGGTCATCAAAGTGAGTTTTTAAGTGTTTTTTTCATAGTTTATTGCCACATCTGGAAAGAATCTAGTGTGTAAAGGCCTGCATGTGCTATTTTATTCACTTCCTGACAATGGCTTTTTGGAGACTTTCTTTTTTTTTTTAAGTTTACATGTTATCATATGAATTAAAATAACATTTTCAATCCTATGATCAGTTGAGTTATACAACATAAATTGTAATATTAGAACTCCATTCCAAAGCTCCAGCCCCGTCCTTTTTTCTAAAGGTCTTTTTATGCATACAGTTGTTTCTTGAACATGAGAAAGAGGAATCCCCTACAACAATGTGAAAGTCAATCCTGCCAGCTGTGAAAGTTACTATAGTGAGGCACCAGCTCATTATACTTTGAGTGTGTCAGCATCATAAACTACAGCGAGGACTTAATTGCCATACTTATGGCAGCAGGAGGGAGGATTAATTTGTCTTGGTAAATGCTGTTTTTATACAAAATAACTGTTCATGAGTACAATTTTGGATGTAACATTGAGTGAAAGTTTAAAGGTAATGTCAGTTAAATTTAAAGCAGTTGATGTCATTTAAGTGTTAATAAAGTGTTTGTATGAAATTCAGCGTTTTCCTGTCCTGGTGGTCTGCCTTTATGTAAAGTGTTACATAACAATGGCTTTGGGGTGTCTTGTGTTAGTTTAATTGTTTTGGGCTTTTCCTTTATAGACTTTATTCAGTAACAATGACTTGGAAAGTGTTGGGCTTCAGTGTACAGCGAAGTCTAATGGGGACAACTGCTGTGAACAATGTGCTACATACAACACAAAATACAGCAAGACGGACTGATGCCAGAGTGAGCAAAAAAAAAAAAAAAAAAAAAAAGCATAATACTCCTCTTTCCCTCCATCTCCTTCTCCCTCCCAAGTCCCAATATGTGAAGCAGCTGTACAATCTGACCTAACCGCCTAACTTTTCTTTTTCAGCTAATGGAAGAAGAAGAAACAGTTACACTTTTACAGCTACATATGTCACTACACAGTAAAGAAAAGGAAACTGTATCAAGACAATACACAGTAAGTTAAATCCTGTGGTGGGTTGAGGAAACTGTGTTGATCCAAAGAATTGTCATTGTCTCTAAATAAGCATGTATGTTTGTTGTTTATTTAGAGACCTAATTAGTGAAATATGGAGCATTTACATCCTCACAGCATTTTGTCTCAAGATTATAGAAGGTGGGAATGTGCACACATACTTTTTCACATCTGATGTTCCTTGTTTTAAAGTTCAATTAGATAAAAGGTTATAAACCTTTCCCATGGAAGTTAGAGTTGTTTCGATACTGATAGCAGTATCGGAAATGCCGCAGGTACTGCCCTAAATTCTGGTATCGGTGAGTACTGGAGTTTGGCACTGATTCAATACCACATAATTTATGAAAACAAGTATCTACTGTATTTTAATGATTAGGTCTGACAGAGTTCTTCTTCATTGTTCTGAAAACAGTTGCACTGAGCAGCCGGTAGTAATGATGTCAGCAGTGTGGCAGTATTTCACACTGGATTCTCCCACCAGCAAGACTGCATTTAAAGATAAATGGATTCAGTTTGCTGTATTCATTCATGTTTTACAAATAGTTTAACCTGAGCCAGGCCTTATCACAATACTAATCTTATCACAGTCATGCAGGTGTAATAAGACATTTGTTTTATAATATATTGGTATCAGTACTTGATATCGGCCAGTACCCATAGTACAAGTATCAGAATCAGCATTAAGAGGAAAAAAATTGAACATTTCTAACCAAAATCTTATTTCATATTTTGCTTTGTGTGAAAAGACAGACTTCATACAAAAACAGTATGTCCTCAAATTTTTTTTTGTAACAACATTGTAGTAATAAAGTCTCATTTATTGTTCTATACAGAAGGAGCGTAAATAATATTTATCCTAAGGTAACAGGCTGCTGGCTAAGGCTACAAGCTTAGCATACGGACTTGAGCATGGTGTCTGTTTTTCTTGCCAAGAAAAGCATAAGCATTTCTACAAATAACTTTCTCTGAAAAACCTTGAGGAATGTGTTGGTTTAAAAGCGTGGTAGAAGAACTAACAGCATTCCTCATGTGTGTAAAAGTCATAGCGGCATGTTGAGAAATGGGTTCAAGTGAGGCTGTTGCATGAATGAAAGTTAATTTTCTATGAGGAAATGAATGATGAAATAATGGTCATTAGCCGCTCCCTGCATCATTATTTATAATTTGAAATAAATTGTGGTTTTGAAGTAGGGTGTATTTTCTAGCTTTTTGTATAGGCAACATGTGTTACTTTTTGGATAAACCAAATAAATCAATTTATTTGATTTTTCTTTGTGTTAGTTCACTTTATGTAACTAACAATATTAAAATACAATAATTGAGCTACACTGTGTTTAATTAGATGCGTGCTGTGTCTAATACTGCTAAAATAATTGAGCTGATGGCAACCGAGTCACTGACAAAACTCCTTTTCCATGTTGTTGCTGTTTAGGCGTAACAAGCCATACACTCATAGGTAGATTATGCATTTGCAGTTTTAAATTAAGGGTTTTTTTTTTAATTGGCTGACTGACAAAGGGTCGGTCAGCCAAAATGTTCTTGCAAATTGTTCAATATTTAACCATTTTCTGATGTGTTTGGTTGGGTCCATTTATATATGCACTAAGGCTGATTTGTCAGAGGAAAAATGTGGTGCTCCAACTTATTGTTTCCGCTAAACTTGACAATTAAATTCCGAACCTCTTTTTTTTTTCTTGTAGAATTTGGAGATTATTGAGTTAACAGATTTAGACCAGGTGAAAGAGGGGTGTTCCTGAAAGTCTATAAATGGTTTAATTTAGGGAGTGGTGAGCTTTTGATTACTAAAACCCCAGGCTGTTTTTTAATTTAGATACAACAAATTTAACATGGAAGTAAAACCCTAACAGGCAAATTGAAGGACTGAAAGAACACAAAGAGCTCTGGAGAAAGCTTTATTTAAATAATAGAAACAGTAATTCTGCCAGTTTTAAAGATTCAGCATGGTAAAGTGTGCTTTTCTAAGATAAAGTTTTGCTTGCTTAAATTAGGATTGAGAAACAACCAGTGGGAAGAAAACTTTCAGATCGGATAAGGAACTAAAACGTCATCAAATTCTTTTATTGAGCAAGCAGGCAAAACATCTAAAGGACAAAATTATTTTACTTTTGAGCAGCTCACAGTCTCTGACGTGTCCAAATTGTGTGTTTTTGGAGAAGCCAAGTATGTTATACATGTTGCAACATGTTACTGTAATTCCCATAACTGATGCATATTAAGTCAAAGATACCCACAAGTTCAATACTACTGTTATTTTCAGTCATTATTTCATGCTGATATAACAGGTTTGCTTTTCACTAAATGTTGCACTGAACACTACATGTCTAGTTATCACTCCTGTGGTCTCATCTGTCTAGGACCTTAAGGACAAAAATGTTGTTTCAGAACCATAATTGCAAACGTAAACTACTTCTGCCATGTTCTTTTTAGAGAAACATAAACTGTCTCCTTGTAAAGAAGCTATATCTTGTCTTTTTCTGCTTATACCGTTGTGGACTTTGACATTTAACATCCCAGCTGTGGCCTGCTGAGATGTAGCTATTGGGCTTTCTTTTTTTGCCTTTTCTGCAGCATCTGTCTTCATGGTGAACTCACTTTGTCTCTTCTAGAGAAGATTGACAGCTTTAATTTAAATGTTTTCCTCTTGCAGATTATCTCTTCCCTCTAGAATGATGGACGCCAAATTATTTGGAAATGGCCAAAATGATGGGCAACAACAAGATTGTTGTCAGATTATTGCTAATGTCTTTCCACCTTGGCATTATGTTAACACACATAACACAATGTTCCAGACAGCAAACTCCCTGGAGTTCTGCTTTCCCAAAAGGGCTTACACCTGCTGATGATGTATTAATCAACTGTATTTGCATATTATGTTTTCCTTACCTCTTAAGATAGTTATGTAGCAGAGTGTGTAATTTCTCTTTAAATTGCTTTTACTAATGTAGTTGTGTGTTCAGATTTAAAGGTTTTCTCTGGTCAACAAAGCAGATAGGAACCAGTACTGCTGCATTTTTTAAAGAGTCTCTCTTTCTGTCTTTGCAGATCTTACAGGTGAATATAGTGATGTCCATCCTGCTGTATGTGATGGTCCTTGTGTACCTTTATGGTATCCAGGAAACCAACATGGACAGCAGTCGCCAGGGACAACAGCAACAGCAGTCGAGTTCCGACCCTTTAAACTCTCTCATAATCCAGCTGCTTCAGGCTGACCTGACAAGAGGGAAGGTTCGGGGGAACCAGAGCCGGCAGGGGAAAAGCAGGGACACAAAAGCACAGGACATGCTGCCTCTCCTGAGCTTTCCGTTGGAGGAGCAGGCTGACACGGAGCAGTGGGGGGCGGCGGACCGCAGCGGCGGGAGCAGTGATGGTGTGGTGGACCAACAGGAAATGCTGTTGAACTTCGAACTCCTTAAAAAGCACAAGCGGTACAGTTCCCCTCGGGTGCTGTTCAGCGACCGGCCACCGCTGCAGCCGCCACCTTTGTACCTCACAGATGACTTTGTGAGCAGCGGATCAGATGGAGGGGCCGCTGGAAACAAGACGCGGAAAAAGCGGAATGCCGAGCACAAGACCTACCGAGCGGTGTATTCTGTTTGCGACAGCGTGAGTAATTGGGTGACGGATAAAACCCACGCTGTGAACATGAAAGACGTCCCTGTGACTGTCCCGTCAGTATTTAACGGCCCTGTCAAGAAGAATATAAGGCAATACTTTTTTGAGACACGTTGTCGGACCTCTAAGCCCGAGAAAGGAGGCTGCAGGGGCATCGACGGGAAGAACTGGAACTCACATTGCGAGACGGTGCAGACATATGTTCGAGCAGTAGTAAAGGTCCACAATTCTTTGACCTGGGATTGGATACGCATTAACACTTCCTGTGTCTGTGCACTGTCAAGAAAACGCCGTCGGACGTAACCAAAATAGCGGGAGCCTTTCTGGGGACTACCTGTTTGGAATTCTATTTCCTGTATTGGAATTTATTTCTTGCTCACGGTGCTCCCCGCCACAGGATTCTATATCATGGAGGAAAACAGCAATATTCTGCTGAAGAAATAATGGGTCCATTTAAACGATATTTCACATTCATGTGCTGCAAGATGGTTCAACACTGCTGTTTTGGAAGAATTTCCTTGAGAAGAAGGAGAGGCGTGTTTGTGTGATGCAGAACTGTACATATACGTTGTTTAGATTATATGAAATGCATGTAGTTTATACATGTTTATCTATCTGAATATGATGTATGAATATATTTGTGTTATTTATTGAAAGAAATTATCAAAAGAAAAAGAAAAAGTTAAAAAAAAGGAATGAGACAAGCTATGAACTTGCATTGAGACTATAATACAGAGCTGGGCTGCAAAGGTGCTACGCAGTGAGACTTTATATGTGCCTTGACTGGTGTTGCTGCAGAGCAGAGAGATAGGACACGGTGACAGCAGTTGCCATAAATGTTTTGGTAGTGAACTTGAGGTGACAGAGCTGCAGGGACCAATCCTGTCCTGACAATTGATGTGGAGCCCAAATTTTAATCGCTGTACAACCAAAATGCAGATATGAGACTTCAAACTTCTTCATTTCCACTGTCTTTAACGTTGGCACTACATTAATGGTGTTATGCACAGCAAGTCCATCACTACATTGAGAGATGGTTCTGAATAATCAAAAGGAAATTCTAGTGGAAAGTCCTGCTTATGGCAGGAGAAGATTAAAGGAAACAGTTTTTTGGTTTCCCACTCACCACATGGGCTCCATGTTCATCAAGTGTTGCTATCACCATGAGCTTTTTTGTTTCTTTCTCAAAATTTCTTAAGGTTGGAAACAGTTTTTATCAATAAATACCCATTTAGACCTATTATGGTGCCAAAGAAACTAGAACATATGTTTGCCCATAATGCATTTCTTTAACCCCATATTAAAGATATTTTTTGATCTGCACGCTTTGTAGACCAAATCATACTCTCATAAAGGGAGTATATAATATTCACAATTATATTTCTGCTGTTGTGTGAAAAAGAAACGGTTGTGTTACTGTGTCTTAGATTGGTAGCTTCTGGATTTTCACTAGACAGTCAGAATTCCCTTTTACAAAAGTTTAGACTAAACAGAGTTTGAGGTTAAAAAATATAACAGTTACAGTAAGGCTTGTGATATTCTGTGTTTGTAATAGTGTCAGCAAATCCCACTGAAAGACCCAAAACATTTTCATTCCCATCTCGCCACATACTGACACAGGGTCAGGAGCGTTTTCAGTTTTCAGTGCAAGCAGTACCCCTTTACTGTCATTTTCCCACTGCAAATCTCATACTAGCTGTCAAGCATGGGGGTGGAGGGGTGATGATTTGGAGTGATTTGTAGCCACAAGATGTGGGCACTTCATGACAAAGAGCTCCTCTGTATACCAAAGTCAAATACGAAGGCTTCTGTCTCAAAGCTCAACATTGGGCTAAACTGGGTCATGCAACAAGACATTCCATCAAAACTAACAAGTCTGCTTGAAAAGAAGTCATGTGTTACAATGCAATAAAAAATCTGACCTATAGATTATTGAAATGCTGTGGTTTGATCTCAGCCATGCAGAAATGAATGCTTGCAGTCCTCAGTAACCTGAAGCAATGTTAAAAAAGCAGAGCAAAATTTTCATTCCTTAGCTGGTAACATACTGCTGCATGATCAAGAGTCCTTCACATAAGTTTTTAATGCGCTGGGTTCCCTTTAATCATCATTTTCTGAACAGCTCTGCAGCTGCATGTCGATATTTATATTGAATGAGGTGGCTGGTGTTTAAATCTGCTGCCTGTCGTTGCCCTCTCTGTTGCCACTTTTAAGTGAAGACCTCCAGCAACAGAAAAACCTTCAAAAATTATAATATATAAAAACTATATCTGTGAATGTTAAGAAAAAAACAACTCAACTCAAGCATTTGAGGTGCAGTTCTTTAAATAACAATAAAAAACTGCCAAGAGGAATTAAAACGTTTATAGTAGCACTGAAATTAAACATGAAAGCAGTAAGGATTTAGCTTGGTCATGAAAAGCAGAAAAGGATGTTGAATCAGGGACCCAAACTGGCAGCAAAGAGTTGATGTGGAACAATGAGAACTTTAAGATGGTATGTATCTAGATAATTGAGGTTTTTGTATGTGATGAGAATAATCTTAAATTTATATTATAAATTTAACAGGTAGCCATTGTAGAGTGGCATTGATAGGAGAAATGTGTTAGGTTTTGTTGATTGTTGGACTTTTAAATATGATATCATATTTATTGTATTGCATAATACTTCATCAACATTTTCAATGTTAGGACGATGATGCTCTGCCACTGTTACATTTCCTGCAAATCTTAAATATCCAAAAGTGATGCTTTGGAGGTATCCTGTGTGTTCAAAGTCAATGAAGCTTTTGTTTTTTTTACAGAAAATGTCATTAACATTTTCAAAAGTGACACAATGATATGCTCTGTTACTCTTGCATTATCACAAAACCCTGCATATCCAAAAAGGATTCTTTTATGGGTACTCTGTGCATTTAAAGCTGATGAAGCTTGGCCAAGTCAGTAAGCAAAAAGTTGGGAGTGAGGATGGGTTGGAAGACCAAAAACAATAAAGTGATTGTAATAAAATCCATTGTCTCAATGTCTCAACCTTGTACGGCTCTCCAGTGTCATAGAGATCCACTGCTCTCTCATAATTACAAAAAATACATCAGTGAGCCACGCTGCTGCATGGTATGTCATGATACATTATAATTAAAACATTTTTATGGATTTATCGAGGATGGTGCAAACAAGTGAAAAATTAAAGGAAAACTTATAACTGTGCATTATCCCATTAGTTGTATTAGTAGCTTGGAAATACCCCCCGGAAAAGTTGTAGAGCATGAACCTATGGGGGAAATTTAAGGACAAATGTATTTGGGATTGATGTTTTCTTATTCTTTATATGCTATGTATAAGTTTCAATTTAGCCAAAACATAGCAAAGAAAAATATCCTGCCTCCAGAGAAAAAAGCCATTGAAACACCTAACAGGAATTATCTAAGCAGGCATAATGAAAAGCTTTATCCAGGAAAATACGGCACAAAACAGGAGCTCAGCAGAGACAAACAGCAGTAAAACAAAAAAATTAAATGAAGCCATGCCACAGAAATACACCAGAGGCAACGTGATTGACAACAATATAAATCAGTTATTTAGATCTGTGTGATAAGAGGAAGAGTATGTTGTATTTGCTGCTTATAAAAGCAAAACCATAATTCTCACCTGAGATAAATGATCACACTCATACCGTGAAAATACATGCTTATTTTCAAGAGTAAAGACTTAGAAACAAGAAGATTAGGTGTTTTTGAAACGAAGCTGTCATGGGTCACTGAAAATATCCAGGCTGCTACAGTAAGACTGATCTAGGGAGGATTAGCTTAGCATGTGGTCTTTTTTTTTTTTCTTCCTTTTTTTTCTCCAAAAATATCCTCTTTCAAACACGTGCTATTGTGGTCAAAACTTTCAATACACCTACTCATTTACTATGAATAAGTAGGTGTGCCGAAGCTTCATGAAAAAATATTTCATACATTTCAGTAAACATTTCATAACCTTTAGCATTGCTCTTTTTTTCAATAAACTTGGAAAATAAATCATTGGTAGTCATGTAGAAACATGACATCTAAAATATGCTGCATTGCATTTGTTAAAGGCATATGCAAGTGGGAGTTCTGTTAAAATCTCTATATGTTCAATATTTGAGCTGATTTAAAAATGATTCAAGTTATAGTTGTTTTATGCGATGTTTTATTTCAGAAAATATGTTCTTCTGTGCTCGCTTTAGATCCCAAGAGCTAATCCATGTGCTATTACAGCTAGCACAAGCAACAACACTAATGATGAAGACAGATACTTCAAGTAAAGAGGAAAGGAATGATTCAGTGGCAGCACCAATAATTACTATATAAACTTCATAAAAAAGGACCAAAGTAGCCGAATCATCAAAAGAAAGTTGTCTCACACAGATATCTCACATAGCTTATAGCTTATGGGATGATTTGTCACCAGGAGGTCTTCAAGATGCCAAGCAGCTTTGACATTAAGACGAATGCGAAGGGGATGATTAATCTCTCTTCAACAAACATCAACCAATGCGTAATTGACAGCCTACTCTCCTTATTCAAGCAAATTATGACTAAAATAAGTTTATAAACGAGAAATGAAAAGTGAGTTTGTGTATATTTCTAGTGCACTGTTTAGCAATACAGACAGTAGATAGAGAATAGCACAGCGAATCCCCGAATAGCACATAATCCACAGCAGCATCTGTGATCCACAGGATTGTCCCATCTCTGGGCCTGTGCATGTCTGTGCCATTACATACAAATACTGCACAGTCTACTGCAGGGTTATGCAACCTTTATTGGGTTCTACTCTATAAATGTTTGGTCTGGGCCTTTGGTATTATGACACTGAACTGTGTGAATTAAAAGCACATGTTTCCTGCAGGCAGTTGTGATCCAAACTTGTCTTAAGGCTGGTTTATACTCGCGCGTCGTCTGCGTCGCGGGGGTTACGGCATAACCGCCGTAGCCTCTGCGTAGGTCCGCAGAGGCTCGACGCGCACCTCTTCCAGACCTGACTGCAGCCG
>JAVQJG010109786.1:0-23360 GCA_036024015.1 Craterocephalus amniculus | reverse complement strand
GAAGGAAAGAGTGTAGAAAGGGATGAAAGGAGTGAGAGAGGGAGAAGGTGACAACACTGAGAGGGTGAGTGTAGGATCATTGCTAGTCTTCCTGTCTGAACTTTCGCTATAGCTCCATTTGTCACAGTTTCAGCACTAAGTTGTCCAGAATGGCCAGAGGGCGGGACACCCATGGCCTATCTTGAACATTTGGCAGATTTGTTCTGTTTACCTCCAGATGGTTCCTCCAACTCTGTCTGGTTCCTCGTTATTAACGGTGTTTTGTCAGAATTTCTGTTTTCCTCCACTGTCCAATTCAGAAATGTGTTGTCTCATCTGTCTTGTACACAATCAATTAAACAAATGATTGGGATCACATTAATAAGTGTGCTGATGATTTATTTTAGTCCAGCAGTAAATGATGATCTGAAATGATGTAGAGCATTTTTACTTAAACCAGAGTTAAAGTTTCCTGGACAGGTTGAAGAAATACAGGAGAAACAGGCTGAAAATCTCACTAAGAGCAGCTTCCATTTCCTCTGTTCCTTCTTATTTAGTGATTTTCAGTTATTTTGGGATCTGTTGTCTGATTATTATGTTTGTGATTATTGATAGTTTTGATTACTGCTATTTGCAATTTATACCTCAGTGATTACATATAAGTATTTGTACTTCAAAATCATTTAATCTGCAAAGCAATTTAACTATTCATCCACTTCAATTAAACATATCTTCTTCCCAAACAATTCCAAAAGAAAGTTAACAATTTATGTATGTTTCTGAGTCACATTTCAGCCCAAGCAGCTAATATGAACGAACAGAAACTACAGCTTGAAGGTATTTATCTCTGTATATAATGACAGTTGAAAGAAATGTTGGATAATCACACATTTTTAGTTAATCCAAAGTTGAAGTTGAAGTTGCTTTCATCAGGTTGGGGTTAAATAGGACATATATAAGTAAGGTTCAATGGTAAACAATAAATAACTGATAAGATGCTAACTAATGCTTAGTTATGCATACTGATAAGAGTATATACTCTAATTCCCCTTTTCCACTGGGCAAAAAATCCATTTAATCCCGCGTACATTCAGCTTTAGGTGGCAATGGGAAAGGCCCGCCGACCCACATCTACCTGCGTCGAGCGACTCAGCAAGCGACCCCGGTTAAAATCGGCTTTAAACGCCTCAGCTCCCATCGGGATGCGATGGGAACACCAGAACCGGGTTGACCAGCTAATTTGCGCCATGATGTAGGGCGGTACGTGTCCACAACATGACATGGGCCGCCACCCGATGAGTTATTGACGGACAAAACTGCAAAACTAGAAAGCACGTGCGGTCCTGCCTGACTGGCTCTCCATTGTTTACTTTTTTTAAAAACAAAACTAACTTAAAAATAGGTTACGTAAGTCAGAAAAATGGCTACAATTATTGTTAACTTGCCTAGATTTCTGTTGCGCTGGATAACATCATTAATGTGAATGCAGCATGATTGCATCACCAGACTGACAGCGGTGGGGACAGAGGCAACACAGCTGCCAGCAGGGGATTACACACAGCTTTTTTTTAGCAGTGGGAAAAGAGCCGAATGCTGATTGTTCCCAGGTCAGCCCAGCTTTGAAAAACCCGCGTAGACCCGCTTATTTCAATGGGAAAGTGGCTTTACTGAATCACGTAAAAGCAAGATACATCCATCCCTCTCACTACTGAATAGATACCCGGAAGATTAAAATCCCCATGACAACAGGCACTAATTTAGAGTTATGCCACCCAATAGAAAAACATGAATTGGTGTTTGCCACCACCTAGCTACCTGTTTTTCCATCTCCCATATGGCTACACTGTCAACATCTCACCGTCTGTAAAACAGAATTAAAACTGGCTTAATGTTAATAAAATAACACTGTCACAGTTTCTTCCCATTCATGAGAAGACTAACAGAATAAAGGGAAGTACCAAACAATCTGCAGTATATTTCAGTGATGTTGTTTATACTAGTCCTACAGCAACATGGTGCACAGTGGTGCAGTGGTTAACCTCACGGCTAAAAGGTCACTGGTTCGGACCCCGTGCAGAGAAGGAGCCAGAGGGAGCGGCTGGTTTGGGCTGAGGAGGGGTTTGAAACTGTGGCCTTTCTGTGTTGAGTATGTGTGTTCTCCCCGTGTATACGTGGGTTCTCCCATACCTCATTTCCACCAACGAGGAGCTGGTGCTGGTGCCAGAGCCAGTGCTTAGTTGGTTCATCTCTGGTGCTTCCGAAGAACCGATTTTGTTTCCCACCAAAAAGAGCCGGCCGGTGCTGCGTCATTACGTCATATTTATCCAAGGTGCTGCGTGTTTGGGCTTTCGGCCGGTTTCCAAAAACAGAATATAATAACTAATGCAGATTTTGGGGATCACCGGTTACCGCTGCGTCCCAGTTTCTATTCTGGTCCCATAAATCTTCCTTAAATGGACAGCTGGCCGATACTATGTTCGTAGCAGCTGCAATGTCTTCCTCTGTAGTTGTTCAAAGATGAGCTTTGCCGTGCGGGGGGGCGCCAAACAGTTTATTTTGAATTTTTGCATAGGGCCGAGTGGAAAAAAGAGATGGTGGGTCTCCCCCTGCGACCCGGTTTTAAGTTTTCGTTATCCATTTCCTGGTATGGAGACGCTGGACCGGTGTCGGCATGTCTCACTGTGGCCAGGTAGCCCCGCCCCCAGCCGCTACGTGAGCCGGTTCCAACTCTGGCCCAGGAAAGAGTTGGTGCCAGGATAGCACCAGTTTTGAGAGCCAAGACCCGGTGCTAAGGCGGTCGAAAACCAAAAAAACGGTGCTAAGTCTGGCTCTGGCTCCGAACCAACACTGGAACCAGGATGGTCGAAAAGGGGCTAGTGAGAAGGCCCGCGGTTCAAGTCCCGAGTCGGTCGGAGCCAGATTCCGGCTGAGGAGGGGTTTGAAACTGTGGCCTTCCTGTGTGGAGTTTGCATGATCTCCCCATGTATATGTATATATTCCTTTTGGCCCTGCGACAGACTGGTGACCTGTCCAGGGTGTACCCCGCCCCTCGCCCGTTGATAGCTGGGATAGGCTCCAGAACACCCGCGACCCACTTGGATTAAGCGGTTCAGAAGATGGATGGATGGATAGATTACTTAAAGGTCCAGTTAGGGAGTAAGACTGATTGGGGATCAGTTTCACCTGATGTTGTGAGCAACAGGTGGAAATGAGAAGTGATCAGCAAGGCAGCCTTTATAAAGGGATGTTTCCTGACGGTCCAGGGACCATTTTCTCTGTCTTCATCAAATCTGGCTGATTTTTGGTCGCAGTCACTTTGCTATTCCACCAGCAGAGGTTTTCCTCCCCACTGGTTTCTGCAAATGTCTTTTCAGATAGAATTTGCATCATAAATACCTAACCTTATGTACCAGTTGATTTGCAACACAAATCTAATTGTGTTGTCTTTGTGCAAACCCATTCTATCACAACCCTTTATGCTTCTGTCAGGTTCACATGAAAAGTATTCAAGCCTAAAAAATGTCGTCTTTGTTCCTCATTTCTTTATCAAAAGCGTCCTAAAATGTGAAGAAATCTATATCGTTTTGCATCACAGAAGTTCAGATTTCCATCCATAACCATTATGCTGGGATTAAGGCATCTGTCTGTGTTTGAGGAGTTTCCGCTTCCTGGCTTGTATTTCCAATATGCACTTACTGAGAGATGATAAAGCCTGAACCGAAACCAATTTCAGCTCTGATTGGTGGGAAGTATCCCTACAGCTACTTGTATGTTAAAATACATCAATATTTCTTGTTAAGATGAGCTTAAACCCTGCAGTAAAACAGACCAGAAATTCAAGCCGCTTATCATCACATTGGGACGAAATGAATGGGTTGCATCTTGCTGAGTAACAATAAATCCAGTCCCGTGAGCTGTAGTGCGGGTTTTTAGTTCTGATCTCTGCAAAGATACTGAAGTGTAAAGCCTGTTTATCAGTCACAGAATTATCTTCACGGCATCACTAATGGCCATTTTCATCATTTTTATCTCTATGTGTGCACATGTTACATAACTTTGAAGCAACACGTTGGTTTTCGAGCTAATGCTCAGCATTTAGACGCATTTTCACTCTGGAATAAAAACATGGTTTCCCCTTTTTTGGGGTTAATTTGAGCTTTGCACCTACACCCTGTCTCCCTATCTTCATGCACAGTCATAAGACTGACATCCAACTTCTCCTCTACAAGGCAGAAAACAAATATTTCTCAATGCATTTATCAATTCTGTTAAAGGACCTAAGATGATTTTCACATTTTGTGTCAAAGTTGTTCTTATGAGAAAAAACCTTTGGTAAAGTATTTACACTAGAAAGTGCTTCACCTTCCCGCTTTCTGAATAAGCCAAAAATGCAGCTTTTAAAAGGGCTAATTAATTTAAAGTAAACTCACATTGATGGAAGGCCAGGACTGAGCGTGGTCGGTGGACATGTACCCAGGCTGATGGTGGCAGCTGAGGTTGTTGGGCCTCTGGGGGATGGGAAAAGCTGAGCAGGAGGCCGGACCCCTCATGCCACTGCTGGGACCTGTGGGAGGAAGCACCCCCAGCGTCCTCGGTGGGCTGATGGGATGTGGACAGGTCCACTCCTCCTCATCTTCAGAGGACTGTGGGGGCTGGGGAGCAGGAGTGGAGGGAGGAGGGGGCTCAAAGTGAAGGTGCGCCACCTCTGACAGAGGAAACGGCATCTCTCTGGAGTGGCGCATGGAGCTCTCCCCGAGACTCCCGTCTCCTCCACCGCCTTGATGAGGAGACGGGGATCCTCTGTGCTGCAGTCCACCATGCGGGGAGCCTATATGTTGGGACTGCTGCTTAGAGTAGCCATCAACGTAGGGCCGCGGCTTTGGCAGGGTGGACACTGGGTCCAGGGAGAAGCGCGGTGGGCACTGGTACGCCGAGGGGTCTGCAACCTCGGAGTAACTGCGGCGACCCTGGAAGCTGGCTCTCAGGTGCTGGCTGGGCGGGCGGTAGGAGTAAGAGGCGGGGCCGTCATTGACGTCCAGAAGGGGCGAACGGCGATGCATGTCAGGGGAGAGGCGCTGCAGCACTGGAGAGCGCCGCTGCTGGATCGGGGAGTGGTGTGACGGGGGGACTGGAGAGTGGCGCTGAGAGATGGGCGAGTGGCGCTGCGACACTGGAGAGTGGCGCTGGTGGTGGATGGGAGAATGTAGCTGCACTGAGGGGACAGAGAGGAGAAACATTTGTTTAAAAGTCTGTGCTCCCCTTCATGCCTTCATGCACAATAACCAGTATAACAGTGTAGCTTCAGTAAACTGGACAGATAATGACACCTTGGTTGAGTACTCAAAGTTTTTGTTCTACTTCCTACTTTTAAACAATGAGTGCAGACAAAAAAAGTATTTTATACCCTTTTTTATATTTACCAAAGATTCAATTTAGAGTTTAGCATGTGGCTGTAGCTGGGGGGGGGGGCACTGGTTGGATTCCTGGCTTCCTCTGACTACATGCCAAAGTGTCCTTGGGAAAGACACGGACCCCACACTGTCCCCAGTTTGCCCACTGGGTTAGAAATGTGTGTGTGTTGGCTAAAAGCACCTTCAAAAGTGTTGCATTTGCATTGTGTTTTTATCTAATGAATATATAGAATGCTACCCCAAGTTGTTGTTCGCTTGTCTCACAATGACTAATGAAGGAAATAATTTGAATTAACGAGTGTGTGGGTGATGGGGTGAATGTGGCAAACAGTGTAACAATGCTTTGGTGGTCAACATGACAAAGCCCTGATGCATGCATTTAACTTAACTGTTAATTACAATAATATACAATAAATGATATACTAAGTTTTGATCGAAAATATATATATAAAAATTTACTTTAACATTATCAGCTGAGACTTAAAAGTGAAATCATTGGGAGCATGAAATCTTAGTTTTTCTGCAGCTTTACTTTAGTTGAAAGTTACAGGTTAATCATTGATCTGACTTTTGATCATTTCAATTTTCAGTTCAGTTTACTCAAAAATCTTAAACCATGTTTATGATTTCTTCTGCATTTACATTATTTACTGTACAAATTTTGCACCAACTACTACTTTTTCATAAACTTTGAATTTCTGTGGAGCTGATTAAGAACTGTGGCTGTTTTCTGATGCGATGGGGAGAAGTGACCAAGGAGGTGTCAAAATTTTTCTTTGGAGTGGCAGCAACTTTTTGTTTCTTTCTCTTCTAAAGTTCTAAATTTAGCACCAAAAGTAAATAAATTTGTGTTTAGTTGATTATTTCTTTGCTGCTGCTTCTTCTCTTACAATACCAAACAGCCCTAAACTGTCAGTGTAATTTTCACTGGTGGCAGCAACATGTGTAGGAACAATATGTTGAGCAGTGAGTCCAGATTAGGCTCAGTGACAATTTGATCACAGGGTCAGACTGTGGAGAAGATGTGAAAACATTATGCTGACTGCTCAGCTTTTGGTGGAGGCTGTGATGCTGTGTGGTGGCCTTAAGTCCTGACCTAAACCCTGTTAACACTTGTGGGATCAGCTTGGGTGTGCAGTTCATGTCAGAGGGGCCACAACATGTTCAATGGCTGAACGGGACACCATCCCACAGCAGAGACCAGCATGAGGAAGAGGTGCCAGGATGTGGCTGTAAATGGTTCTTCCACATTTACAAAGGCCCCTGTTAAACTGATTATTTGTTAAATTGACAATACATTTTGTTTCTTAAGACACTAAACATCCAGTCCAATAAAGAACGCCAAACAATAGTAGAATAAGATGTTTGGCATTGGTGGAGAAGTTTTGGCAAGTTTTTCAATCCACATACTTGACTCTGCAGCTCATCCCACAAATGCACTTTCCTTTCAAATGTGGCACCATTTAAAAGGGAAAGAAACTGTTCTTCCATAAGTCTCTTTATTTGTGACATATATTGCCAAGAAATATTGCTACAGCCAAAAAAACCCAAAAACAACCCAACATGAAATTCCTCACTATTTGGTCTTAGTTAAACCCTCATGTATCCAAGACTTTTCGATGTTAACATTGAAGTACATTTATCTTATTTTATCATTTTTATTTTTTTAGGTATTTTATTTCAAACATGTATTAAGCAAAATAAACTTACTAACCATTAGGGGAACAATATTGCTTTACTTTTTCCATCTCCTTTTATAACTATCCCAACTAAATTGACAAAAGCTGTGCATACCATTAAAGTAAATAATATAATATGATAAACCGAGGTTACTTTTTTAATGCCATAAGAGTCCCGGCTAGTCAGAGGTTGTGGAGTAGTTAACACGGATCCTTTGCTTCCCACAGGTGGAATCAGGTCCCTCAGAGTGGTATCTTGTTTCTATCAAAGCGTTTTTTGTGGGGCCCATTGCTGTCCTGCTGTAAAGGAACAACGGTGCCATGTGGGGAGAGTGTAAAAATGCTTAGGTAAGCAGCGTGCGTCAAAGTAACATCCGTTTGAATGGCACAAAGTTTCCACAGCTAAACACTGCACATATGAGCAGAAACAGAATGTTATTGGTCTCTGTATGTGTGCATCAATGAATAAATGCTGATGCATTAAAGCATATTATCTCATGTCTAAAGATTGTCCTTCAACATTTGCAAAAAACACCTGAGTTTATCCAACACGACTGACCTTAATTTCATCATAATGCTGCATAACGCGGCAGCAAAGCTCACATTTCCGTTTTAAAGTCTTCGAAAGTAGGGGTTGTTCGGGCGGTTCCCATGCACTTAACTATCACACCTGAAGGCAGTGATTTACCTTCTTACTTTCATCATTTTCACGTTCTCATGACAATTCTAACATGACGCTAGTACCCACTGGCACATATCCTGTTTGTTTGGCGCTGTTTTTTGGCTTCTTCACTAAAGCATGTTGTGTGCAGATTGTGCACATCATGCAGGATATTTGGTTTATAGAAATATGTTTGTCTTATGTGCCTTTGTGTTCATATAAAGATTTATCTGCACAAGTAGAGTTGTAGTGTTTCCTGTAATTACAAGATAGGTTGATGCATGAGTCAGCCCTGTAGTCACCACTTAAGCTATACTTCCCATTACAAAGAGGAAACATCATTTATGGCTGCTTGGTTGAGGTGTTAAAAGGGAGGGGGTGTTTGTGCTCTCCGTATGAGGAGGAAACGGTTGAGCAGGACGATTCGCTTCACTGTACAACAACTAAAAAGGGTTTTATGACACAAATTCCCACTAAGCTTAATATTTATAAAGATTATGAAAACTATATATCACATGCAAAAAAATTTGTAGGTTACTGTAAAACACTTCAACAGGGGAAAGATTAGTATTGTTTGTGGATTTCTGTGTTTTCTCCACTATAATCTACAGAAAATTGGACACTTATTTGCGTCATATTTACAAGCTTTTCCTTTGTGTCTGGTCTGTCATCTCCAGTTTAGAATAGTGTGTGCAAATATTGCCTTTGGGTTTGTGGTATGTCGAAGATGAACACTTGTGAGACATTAGCTATATCTACGACTGTGCAGGAAGAGAAAGGTGTTGCTTCTGATCGGCGCTTCTAAGTTTTACTCTACAACTGTTAGTCTGATGGTTTCTATCTTTACTTTTAAAGTGAGAAAACGGCAGTAACAAATCAAAACCAGACGAAAAGGCAGAGATGTGATGCATTAATGATATTTGATTCAAATAGCGTCGATACATGTTAAAAATACTAAATGTTACATGTAATTTGGATCTGAGTTTGGGTTATTATTCAACAGGAGATATAAAATAAAGTTTGCTTGGGTATTTAAAAATTTCATGCTCACTTTTTTTATTAAATCTGCTCTACTTTACTGTATTTTGTTCCATTATGCTTTATTTACCTGATCAAGCAGAGACTTTTTTTAAGCTTGTATGACCAAATCATAAAAATATGCTAAAGAGTTTCAGATCAAACTATGGGAAGATAGAAAAAAACAAAACAGTGGGTTTGCTGTAAATGTGAGTATTTGAAAAAAACAATTAGCATTTAAATGCCATCTTGCAAGCAGAACTTTAACTTTTATTCAAGCAAAGGCCCAAAATGCTTCTTTCTTCCTTTATTACTAAGAGGCTGAGAAAAAATTGATTGAGAATTTCCGCCATATGGATGTGTATTTGTTTGTGAGCACCGTAGATGCTAACCTGGGCTAGCCTGCTCCTGTGTTGCTTTCCTCAGGATCTCCGTCTGCTTGGAGCTCAGTGCTTGGAGCCGTCCCAGTTCCTCTGTTAACTCTGTGTAGGCCAGTGCTAAATTCACCCTGAAGCAGGAGAGAGGTTGGACATCATGCAATTATCATAATGACTGTTGTTGCAGAACATCACGTTGGCAAAATGTTTATGGTGTTTCAGCTGTAAGGTTATGCAAGCCATAATCTCTGTCAAATCCTTGTAAAAATGCAAATTAATTTTGTGTAATACTGCAAGATGAAACTGCATCTCCAGCTCTGCTGGACTGACAGACTCACAAAGCAGGGTGGCTAATTGAGAAGCTTATAAGCTTATATTTTTAGATTGCATGTCAGAGCGAATAATTGAAGTGCATAAAATCACACCATTTTTCATGCAAGATATGTCATGACTCTCTCAAGGGCCCTGCTGATGGAGCAACGCTATTTCAAGAGCTGTAAACTAGGGTGGATGGTTTACAGGCGTCTGTCAGTTAACCATGATAATAAGCTAACTTTGTCTCAGCTCATTAACTTGAAACTGATCCAAACTCCGCAATATAAATGTCATAATACAATATGTCATGTCAATCGTCTTTAAATATCTTAACACTGTTTATAGGTATCTACAATATTTGAGGACTTACTGTAGACAGAATAACAAGTGATTTAGTACAACAACAAAGAAGCAACTTTAGAAGTTAGTCACCACTGCTGCCAACAACCCTCAAATCTGATAAGACGTTGTTTATCTTAAAAGTGTAACCAGTTTTTATAAACTCCTTAGCCTTGATCTGAAATTGACTCATCCTTGCACTGACGGTGGAAGATAAGCAAGTTTATCACAAGGTAACATGTGAAACTATGAAATCTAACATGAAATCTGTCTATATAATCATTTTACCCGGCTAGTTTGAGTAATTTCTCATATGTGGATTTGTATTCACAGAAAATCATGTATCATTTGTTTCATTAGCAATTAACTACACAGGTCAAACTTCAGAAATACAGCAGAGTGAATGTCTTGCATGCAAACTTTGAAAAAAGGGAAACACCTCATGAGATGTAAATATTAACCCAGACAAGCTGCACATCTGCCTCATGATAAATGGAAAGACCACCGATTTAAAAAAAGGGATGTAAGCTGTGCATGAGTACCAGACTGTAGTCAAGACTGAGATCTGATAAAAGCGCTCCTAACCAATTTGATTTGCTAAGAAATTTGCCTGAGTTCATCCCTCCAAAGAGATCGTGGCAGATAAAAAAAAGTGCAGCTAACACTTCTGCATCTCCTGGGGATTTCTAGCGCATGAAGAGGAATAGATATGAACCTCCACTGCAATGCCAGTTCCTAACAGAAACAAAAAAAAAAAAGAAAAACTCTTCCGTTTACTTTCTACACTGCGAATAAAACGCTTGCAAATTTAAAAATATGTTCTCCAGCACACCTACACACTAACCTGAGCGAGTCTTGGGTTTTGTGTGTGCGTATAAGCAGATTCTCAACTTTCAGCTTGGAACTTTAATATGTATTTTGTACCTCCTTGAATTTTGCCACCAAAGAAATATTTGAATTATATGAAGGGCCTCTATTTCAGGTAAACCCACAAAATAAGAATACTAAACCTGAAAATAAGTCAAAACTTCCACTGGTTTGTTGGCTTTAGTTAGTGGCCCACTTAGTTTTCCAGCAAACTGCCATGACTCACAGAGAGTGGGGGCACAAACCCCCATCAGCCCCTACATAGAACAAAGTCAATCAATCTCTGTGGTTGGAGCTGATGGAACTCGGTGAGATCGAAATGATTCAGGGTTGTCCATGGTATAGATGAAGGCGCTCCCTAATAGCGGCTAGAAAAAAAAAACAACCTGCTTCAAACAGGAAAATAACGATCATTTCGGTTACTTACTGTCATGGTGGGTGGAGTGTGCAGCGCTGAACTGGTATCAGAAAATGCATCCATAAAAACCTAGCTGCCTCCTTCCTTCGCTACTCTCACATGTTGCTCAGCTCTGCTTGTTTGTGTCTAAACGCAGATGAACAGTCAGTTTCTTCATAGTTTAAATTAGGACACCTCTTCCTTTCCACACTTGTCATCTCACATTTCAAACCTGTGTTTTTCAGGCCCTGAGCCAAGTGCAACACCTTTCAGTCATGTGTGAACACCTGCACTGATGCGCGCAGCACAAACATCTAGTGCTTTCCAATCATTACTTGTCTCATAAAGTCGTGTTTTTGTATGTATGACTAAAAATACTTTCCACATTTGGCTGCACGCATCTGCTCTCTTGCACACATATTTTCATTTGTTTCCTTTTTCTTTGCTTGAATGCGAGTAGATGTGTGCACGCACTGTACAGTGTACACTACAGTGCGTAGGAGGGGTGCGATAATGCCAATGCAGCATTGATGAAAGGCTTGTGCAAGTGGATTGATCAAGTACAGAGGTATACTGTATAGGTGGTGTGTGGGAGTTGAGCGTGGGTTGAAATCTGACCTCTGATCTGATGTTTTAAAGAAAGAGCCGTCGCTGCACCTGCCTTTGGGATCTGACATTCCTTTTTTTGGCTCGCACTTGTAGAGATACTTTGCAAATCGCTCAGTCTCTCACAACACCGGCCTGAAACAAGGCAACTTTCACTTGAACACGCGTGATGCGGCAGTAGTGTTCTCATGATTTTCAGCACGTTTTGTGTAAAAGCGGAAGGTCTTAAGGGAAACGGAGAAGCGGAATTTCAGGCCTTGCGGAGTGGTCGGGTGGCTGGCAGTTGCCGGATTGTAGTGTGGGGTTTTCACACTCTGCAGTCCATGTTTTACTTCTGTATTCTGCATTTCAGCTCAGCCCGGAGAGGTGTCAAACAGTTCTCACACAAGGCCCGCTGACGTGGTAAAGCTCTACGTTTTCAGAGCTTAAAGCCATTCCACTTTGGGCCTCACAGAGGACTTTCTAAAAGTGACTCTCAGTTTACAGACAAGTTAATAAGTCAATTATTTGTAAGAATTTTCAGCAAGAAATGGGAATTCCACTTGAGCATGTTGTGATTTATTGGAAACTCCTCACTTTCTGAAAACTGAGTCTGGATTACTCAGTTTCTCTGCGTACTGAGGCATAGCTGTGTGAGATGGGGTGGGGGCACTGCAAGTGCCTACAGCAGTGTGGCTTGTGGTTGCACTGGGTAGCTTTTTCTTCTTTTTTTGAACCTATTAACGGTTACTAGTGAGGCAAATGAAAGTCAGTAAAGACATTGAGAAGAGTTACTTCATGAAACTGATTTAAAAAGGCCATAGAAAGTCAAACAAACTCACTTAACTCACTTATTCTGAATGAAGGTGAATTATCTTGATTAATTTGCTGTTTACAAGAAACCCTGCATATTGAAGTTTTATAAATATCACAACTAATTAACTGACAGTAGTCTCATCTTCAAATACCTCTGGTTATGATGAAGGGTAAAAGGTGAGGCATTAATTTTCTCTACAGCATAAACAGAATCTTCTATTTCAATCTGTGCGCTTTACATTAAATGGGCCCAATTACAAGAAAACGCTCCAGGAAACAAAGTAGTCTCGGGCCAGTGGGAGTAAGCGATATTGTTGAGTAAAACCAAAAGGTGACCAAAGTATGGAAAAAACTTTAAGTTGTCACCACACACTGAGTAAAAACTAGAAGCTGAGACTCTCCTCGCTGCCGCACCATTTACTTTCTGTTTGCTCCCATCGAAACACCTCTGGGGTTTCATTGTGTGGGAGTTTTTTTACCCAACCTGCTGTGGTTTGAAACCTTTTTTTGTACTTGACACCTTGTAAACATCAGATGGCATGGGGCAATTTGACAGGCAGATATAGATAAGCTTCAGCTCTCACTGGCTGTAAGAGACACAAATAGGAATGAGGGGAGCTGCTTAGTCTGCCAGTTTAACCGAGAGAACATATAAGATTAGGTTAAATGCTTCATTTAGATGGCCCAACAAATGCACTGACATGATGAAACAGACAGGAAGGTGTCATGGCCTGTGCTTACACTGCCCCCTGCTGCTCAATATGATGTCTTGCCAAACGTCTTTGAGCAAATGTTGGACACAAACAGTGTTGGTTACAGCTGAATGCACCTCTCAGAATACACATCAGACGCAGGCTTAGACCCAAAACAGTAATATTCCTCCACTAATGCTGCATTTGAATCCAGATAGCCAGCAATGGAGAGCTTGTCTGCTTTCTAATGAGGCCCCTGGAGGTCGGCCTGAACATATCGCAGCAGGAGAGCAAAGATGCAGATACAACAGCTTTTACTGAAACATTTTTTCTTTTTGTTCATCACTGCTTTTAAACCAGAATTACTGCTTCCTAATATCACTCTATATACTTCACTATGTTTTCCATCCATCTCTGCCTCCCTCCCTCCACTTTTGCCACCCAGAGATCCACGGTCTTGGTCACTTACTGCTCATCTCCCACCTTCTTTATCCACTCCACATCACACTGCTTGCACGGAGAAGTCATTTCCTGCCGAAGTAGAGCATGAAATTAGATTAGCATGGAGGTGCTGGTAGAACGTTGCACAAAATCTGCAAACGCCTATCCAGACAGCATGTGTGCAGGAAAATGGAGTATGAGGCAAAAACCACACAATCAACGATAATCAGCATTGTGTTGTACTTTTTGGCTATCTGGCTCTGTGGATGCAGGATTTTAGCAGCAGGTTGATCTTATTTCCCTTTTAACTGAAAAAAAGATTGAGGGGGAATCGTTCCTGATGTCCTTTGTAACCTCCTCAGCATCATCGTCTGTAGCTTTAAACCAAACCTAAACACTAGTGTTTTGCTGCAGCTCGGCTGAATAAAACGCTTCTCATCGTTTTGTTGTGTGATGATCACTGCAGGGAAAACGCACGTCAGCCCAGACTCAAATATTTTGGTGTCACAGATCTCATTTTCTGTAGCTTATTAGCTCAGCTTCTCCAGACTGAAATGCTTCGATTTCCCGACACATTTATATGGTTTCTTTGTAATAATTAGGTTGTCACTAGTAAACACAGAGTTCATTTTCACATCTGATTAATATCCAACCCCCCTCCAACAGTTATCAGTCCCCAATTAATAAAGTTCTGGGATGTCTCCACTCATTTTTGGCCATGGATTTAACATTATCTATGAAAAATGGCAATCTGGAGCCACCCACATCTCTTCCCACCAGCAGCTCACTCTGCCTGTGTCTCTTCTATGCGACACAGCGGCCGGTATTATCCCGGAGTAAATTCAGCCGGAAACATTCAAACCAGAGACTGATCCTCAGGATGATGTAGCAAAATGATTCAAGCTTGCATGCTACTGGAAATATCAGAGCAGTGATGTTTACGTTGCTTTGGTTTTTTAGTTTAAATTTAAAAACATGCAGGTGAGGGTGGACGTGGGCAGACTCTAAGCCTTGTAATTTCTCTAAACTCCTAAGGAGGACATGAGGCTGTAAAGTCAATGTACAGTAACAGATCGAAGTTACAGGATTCCCATCAGGCCTGGCATTCATCCACATGGTGTTTGGGAGGAAAAAAACATCATTTCATAGAATTTATGAGCTCATTGAGTGATTTGCTGCTTGACTGAGGATTTGTTTGAACTTAAGTGGTAGGAGCAATCAGGAAATTGTGCTCACAGAGGAAAGAGACCTATACAACGCATGCTGAGCAAGAAATCTACACGCTGAAGCAGAAACAGCAGAAACTTTAGAAAATCCTTGGATGAACACTCAATGTGGCATGTTTTTATCTTCCGGGAATAAGGTAAAAATTCACTCTGAAACATGGATGTTTATGACAGTGATGCAGGGTTTTGCAGAGCGGACTTTTCCTTTTCTCATTATGCTTCTCATAAATCATCAAGGATTGCATCACAAGCAATTTGTTAGCAGATAGTCCTGATGCAGAGAAACACTGACCCGCTCCCTCTGGCTGTTCTGCAGCTGTCTCATCTCGTCTTTCAGCCTCTCGCACTCGCCCTTCAGCTCCTCCTCCCGCTGACACGCCCCTTGGGCCTCGTTCCGCGCCCCTTCGAGCTCCGCCTCCAGGCGCTGCACCTTCAAGTCGGACAGAGTGTCCAGGCTGCGCGAGCTCTGCAGAGTCAAGGCTGGACAGTCCAGCACTGGCAGGGAAAGAAGGAAGAGTCAGTGTGAAGATGCAAACATGCAGCACAAAAGCCGAAACTCTGAGCCTCATTGCTTTTCCCCTGACTAATGCAGAGTCCTTCTGTCCACGGCTGTTGTACAATCAGGAGGTATGAAAGAGCAAAATACTTGAATTCTTCCCAAGGCAGCATCTTTCATTTGGTACCTGGGTGATTTGATCTGTGTGGGCATGTTAGTGATTCAGCTCCGCTCACACAGACCTTCAGCTACAGAAAGCAGCAGCGCAGCCGTATCACGGCTCTGCCTGCTCCACTGCCTCCTCACCAAAACACTCATATGTGTAGCCACAGGTGCAAACATACTGTACAAAGTCAGCACTAGTACAACACTTTTACACATTTGTTCCTCATTCATACTCTGCCATTAATCAAAGAATCTTCTTTTTTAGAGACTCAACCCAAAAATAAAGGAACAAAAAAGCCCTTAACGCCCATCTTTTTCTGATTTACATGACAGTTTGATGTCTATGTAAAAAGCTAACTCCTCCTCATCAGGGTATACTATCAGCAGAGACATCTGTTGAGGTGGCGGTGACACAATTCTTCCATGTTTCAGTCGCCCACATCAAGAGGGTAGCGTTTAGAATCAGTCTAAAGCAGCTAATCTTGACAAATATCTTCCACCTCATCTGTCTGTCCTGGCCTGAATTCCATGCTCAGGGACCCAAAATGTGTTTCATTGTTGTTGTTTTTTCAAATAAAAGACTGGAGTTAAATTCCATATTAAAACTCAACACATTTGCAGAATATGGTGGAATGAATCTGCATTGTAATGAGTCTCACATTTTATGTCTCTGATCTTGGTGGTGCAGATGGAAGCAGCAGGCGGAATCATACAAATTTACAGCACCAGTCTCTCCAAATTTCCAAGTGATTTTAACCCAGAATGAACGAATTTTAGCTGCAAGCACTTGCAAACAACCAAACTGTGTTTTTATTCCCTTGTTTCCTTCTTCTGTGACTGGATAGGAGAAACCAAATGTCCAAATTCTCTCCAACAGGCTGAGGATGAGCCTGACCTCACTTTTCAGACAAATCGTTGGATTTGAGCCATGATTGAAAATTACATAAGAGATGAGGAGTCTTATCATGCTGTGCTCTTCTCAGGACTTAATCATTAAATCAGCCTTTGAAATGCTCACACAGATTCAGTGTCATTTTCTGTCTTTAGGGGTGCCATAATATTACTGGTACCTCAAACTTTAATAAATGCAAATTGTTTGTTTTGGTTCAATACAAAAGAGGAAAAGAATCATTTCAGAAAGCAAAAACTGACTGCAACGTTAAGTTAAAATAGATTTACAGTGAATGATGTTGGAGTGGAAACACTTTTAAATCATGAAGAAGAAAACTGTTTATAACTGGTTACGTTTTCAGGCAGCCTAACCTGGAATACACAGACAGTGTTGCAGACAGAAACGTGTCAACACAAAACATTTACCCTCTACACAGCCGAGCACTGAAGGGATGAAACGGGGGAAAGGTTAGATATCATTCCTCATTAAAGCATCGGTCACATTTAGGTGAGGGCCCATAAGCAGCACTTCTCTGTTGGCTTGTGGTGTGTGCACTTAAAGGATGAAACTTTTCATGTCTGTCTTGGCTCTTGTGTGAGTGGATATCTTTTCGGCATTTCAAATAATTGATTTGATTAGCAAACCATGCTAGGAATCACTTTCTGGCCACTTTATCAGGTGCACCTGCTTAACACAAACAGCCAATCGGCTTAGAACATGGAAGTCACGTAGACGTGGTGAAGACGACTGGCTGAAGTTCAAACTGAGCGTCGGGATGAGGAAGAAATGGGATTGAAGTGACTTTGAATGCAGCATGGCTGCTTCAGAAACTGCTGATCTACTGGGATTTTCACCCACAACCATCTTGGCACACTTTGTGTAAACATGGTTTATCCACCACGGTCTATCTGAGTATTGCTGCTGACCGTGTCAGTTCTGCTATGGCCACAGTGAGCCAACCTCTGACGGCTTCTTCCAGCAGGATAATGTTGAATCCGTGCTTGGAAGAAATAAGGTCAGAGGGAAAGTAGGATTCAAGTCGGCACTATGAAGTTGTACCTAACAAAGCGACGAGCAAGTTCACATGTCACATCTGTGATTGGACATCCAAACGTCTGACTGTTCCTTACTGTGTGTGTCCGGGCCGGCGTGCAGCTGCAGGTACTGCATGTCTTTGCTGTGCAGCTGGATGTTGAGTTTCTGCAGGGAGTTTTCTCTCTGCCTCAGAGCTGACTCCAGACTCAGGATCCGCTCCACATGCTTCTCCACCAGACTGGTCTGCAATCACACATCAGCAGTGTTTGATGGGAACCGGCTGACACATACATATACTGTATATTCAAATAGCCTCATGTACATCTCCAAACTCATCAAAACAGCTGAGATGGAAAAAAAACTCTGAAAATCTTTAGTGTAATCTTCCTTTTAACAATATCCAGAATGCTGATTTCCTTGTGTACTTGTGATATGAACAAACAGGGACCGATGATTCTATCAGGCAAAAAATGGATCCAGAAACCGGTCAGACACATGTAAAGTGAACAGAATGGCGCCACCAGTGTTGCATTAGAGAAGCTGCAGAACTGTTCAGGCATCAAACAGTGGAAACATAATTCCATGTCTGGCTGACACGTTTTTTACAAAAGCAGCTCTCACAAAGTGACTCATTCCAGAAGTGATCCATTTGAATATCCATCCTCTGAGGTCATGACATAAACAGGAAATTGTTCGATAAAGCAGGTCTAGTTTGAAAACTATCCATTTCTGAACCGCTTAATCCAAGTGGGTCGCGGGTGTGCTGGAGCCTATCCCAGCTGTCAAGGGGCGAGAGGCGGGGTACACCCTGGACAGTTCGCCAGTTTGTCGCAGGGCCTAACTTAAAGCAGTCTTACTTAATGTCATGCATCCGGCTTCTGATCATTTTTCCATCACAAGCAAATCACACATACTGTAAGGTGTCATGTGAAAGCAGAGACTTTATTGATAAGAAACATCTCTGTCCCATCACTGTGTGACAAAAACGCAGAGTCATAAAGCATGTCTCAATTCTGAGGTCCAAATATGTTCTTCTATGCCCAAATTTTGTTTGAAATTAATCTAAAAGGTCCTAGCTAGTTTTTATGAAGATGGAGAGTCTTTTATAATGAAGTATTCACTTTTCCTATGACATACTATCTTGGGGTTCACTTCTTTCTGGATATTCGTGGTGCTTCTAAGGTGAATTTGGGGGTTATTAACACCTCTGCACAGTTGCTCATAAGACATTACATTACTAATTCCTACATGACTTGAGCTGCTATCCTGTGATTTTCACTGAAAGTAATGTGATTTCTTTTGGGAGGAGAAAATTATTAAAATTTCTAGTGGGTCCCAGGTAAATTTACTCTGAAACAGTAACTCAGTTCTGACACTTCCGTAGTAATCTTGCATGTCTCAGCTTTAATTTCAGACAAATATTATCCATGCAGTCCTTGTAGTTGTAAAGAGATACTTAATTTGTTTTAGGCATGTTACTTTGGAAAGAAGGCAAAAAATTAGGCCACATCCAGAAGAAATTACACCCACCCATAAAATTTGAAAGACAAATTCAGTTCAGTACCTTCTTGATAAGGTCGGTCATTTCCATCTCAGACCTCTGCTGGGACATGTCAGCCTTCACCTCAGAGTATGTGTCATTGATAATAGCCAGGAACATGTTCTGTAAAGAGTACAAACATAATACCTAGTTAGACAAGGGGCATTTCAGCAACAAAAACAAGCAAACTGTGTGAATCATCAACTCACCATGAGAATGAAAAAAATAAAGAACACATAAGTTGTAAAGTAAAGTGGACCAAGGACTGGATTTGCCTCCTCGATCTCTGAGAAGTTAAAATCTCCCAGAATGATACGGAACTGGGTAAATCTACAGAAACAACAAAACATATCAACTTTTTTTTTAGAAACAACAGAAAAAGCAATTTGTAAGGCAAGTTGGTAAAGTGGTTGTTCTTACACGCTAGCCTGGAAAGTGCTGAAATCGTTGACTTGAGTTCCAAATACCAGGTAGGCCAGCTGAGCATACGCCAAGAAGATAATGAAGAACATGATGGCGAAGCCTACCAGGTCCTTGGCGCAGCGAGACATGGTGCTGGACAGCTGACTCATGGTTTTATTAAAGTTGATGAACTTAAAAAGCTGGTTGAAGTGAAACATCAATTATTCCATTATATGTTCCAGTAGGCGTCTGCTTTTGTTTTAGGTTGATTTTAACCAAAAGGTGAACGATTCATACCTTGACCCAAGCAAAGAAGACAATAACTGCAGCCATGTTGTTAAACTGGACCTGTAGGTTGGCCAAAGGCTCAAAGCTGGGGTGCGCGGTGTAGTTCTCCAACAGGCCTTTGAGTAGGTTTCTAGCCATGGCTGTTCGGGTTATGTTCATGATAACTGCAACAACACTCAACTGGGAAAAAACAAAAACAATACAAAAGTCAATGAATGTCCATTAAAATTGAATTTACCTTCATATAAATCCCACAAACCATCCTTCATACGTACCACAACAATGAGAACATCCAGACAGTTCCACAGGCTCTTGAAGTAATGCAGCCGGTGGATGTGGATTTCTAACACCTCCTCCACAACGTAGTAGAGTATGAAGAGGCAAAATGTCACTTCACACACGCCCACAAAGTAGTCCCAGCTGGACACGTATCTTATCAGACGCACTGATTGGAACTGCCAAGAACTCAGCACACCACCGGTCGCCGGGAACTCCACCAACAACCTTACGAACATGTCAGAGTCAGCTGAATATATCAATTAATTAAACAGTAGCTTCATGTTGATAATTGGGCTGCAAATTATCTAGTCATTTGTTATTTATTTATTTTGCACATACAGTTTATTAACTGATAGTTGTTGCACCTTATCGACCGATGATCAATTAGTAGATAATTTTCTGAGGAAATGAATTTCCCTCTGAATCAATAGGTTCCTTTCTACGCAAATGCTATATTAAGAGAAAATGCAAATCATATTCCTTAGTAAAAGAATTATTCTTAACAACAGGAACAACACATTTGCTGTTGGAAAAATGCAAATAAAGACATTTTTATCATCATTTTAATTATCATTAGCAGAATTAGCATTAATATTATTATTATTATTATAAATTTAATTTAATACAATATATTTTTATGTCTATGGTCAGATGACAGCTAAGGTGTTCCATGTGCATCAAGGACTTCTGGCATCAAGCATGCCCTTATAGGGGCTGGCGGGAAATTACAGGCTCAAAACTATTAATTGTGATTTTTTTTACTTTAATCGAGTAATTTCTTATCATCGATTAATTGATAATTGATTAATTGTTTCCATCCCTAGTTGACACTGTTGCTTTGTGCAAACAAATAAAAAGAGCAACACAAAAAACATGGCCCACAAGTACAAGTGTCTTATGAGAGATCAAAATCAGTGTGTATTGATGCCCCGTGTGACCCTGCAAGTGCGTTTTGATGAGACTACTGTAATGACACTCACCTGCAAATACAGAAAAGGTTTATGTTGCCGTTGTAGACGGAGAAGTCGAGAAAGACGGCTCTTGTGCCTCTGTCCAGCCAGAGGTGGTCTTTCAGAAACTCCAGCTGGACGGCTGACTTCTCTTTAGTGCGTGATAAGTCCTGGTAATACCCTCCACCTCCATATTTAGACACCTGCCCCCAGTGACTGCTCCCATTCATTTCACTCTCTGTGGTGTACACCCAACTGTCAGACAAGATGAACATATTCAGGATGAAGACCTCTGACTTTTCCACCGACTCCTAAATTGAATGCAAATTATAGAAATACATACGCCGTTCCATTGTTCGGGCCGAAGGAGGCGGTGTCCTCGTTGCTTGGGGTGTATATGTTGTAGCAGTCCTGCACCTCATCTCTCAGATCCTCATGGACAAAGCAGGACTCGTTGTGGACTTTGACCTGCCGCAGCCGCGGCACCCCGAGGAGGAGGTTCTCGTAGAAGATAAGACTCTGATTCTCTGGCAAGCTCTTATTGTTGTACCATACCTCCCAGTACATCCCACTGAGGAAGGGCCCTTGTGTGAACTGAAAGGGTAATGCAGTGAGGATTATTACAAAGGTGCCTTCACTTGTAACAAACACCTTTAAATTGTATTATTGTGTGAAGAAATTTGTCTTTTAATCACACAAAACAGTTAATCAAAGTTTTTCTGTTTTAATCTTAATGCCCATGCTTACAATATACTCAACAGACAGTCATGCATATGTACTAAACATTTAAAAATGACAGGAAACGTGTTTGTTTACCTTCCTCTTTCAAGTTGTAAGACATTTTAAACAACAACAGTGGAAAATCAAAACATATCACTCTTTGCCAAATGAATGATCAGACCCAAGATGGAAATAAATGTTCCAGTTTACCTTCCAGAAATCCTCCATTGTAGAAAGGCTTCTGAACGTAGTTGGATCCCCAGCAGACAGTGGAGCGTCGAGGAAAAGCTGAGACATGACTTTGGTGTAATAGTACATGTTGGCACTCACCATCCCATAGGTCACTGCAACACATATTGAAATATACAGATTACACAGTTTTACAACAATCATGCGGTGCTGACTGAAAATACTTTATGTGCAAAAATACTAAAACTGTTTTAAAACCACTGTGATCAGCACAAAATCCAACTGTACATCACATTAAATTTAGTTTTGTTCAATCCGATTGGTCCATTACTTTTCTCTCTGGCCTGTAAAGTAGCTTGCACAGTAAAGGGAAACTTCTAAATAGCAAAGCACTGCCTGGTTAAATGTGCCCTAATCTTGCCTGCCAGAAAATCATTTCCTGATCCACCCTAAACCACAGTATGCCATTTTCACTGCTGCAGAGGAAGAAACCGGAGAAAACCATTAGTTTTCTAATGCCATACACTTTCAATCTTTGTAACATTACACTATGTGGTTCTCAAATTTCCTTTGTCAGAATTTAAGCCCCCTGACTAATGCTGAAGTTTAGAGCTTTCACAGCTAAACTACACTGAATGTGGAAGGTAACTTCCCTCCTGCTGGAATAATCATCATTTTTCTTCAACTCACTCAGATCATATGAAATTCACTACAGTACAAATCAACCGTCTGAGGCATTAGCAGTAAGTCCATGTCCATTAGACCATCTAACAATCCACTAGGCAAGGCTGTATTTCGTTATACAATAACTTGCTTTAGTATACTTTCTAGCACAATACAAATTACAAATGCATTTCCTTGATTTACACTAACAGCAAAACATGCAACAGGCACTTAGAAGAAAATATTTCGACACTTCAAATTCCAAAGGATAACATGTCCGACCACTCTGACATTTCTATCAGTATGTCAATTATTAGCTTTCTACTAAACAAATCAACAGAAAAATTGTGGTTAAGATGAAAAACTCACAGCATTTGAAGTGTGAAAACACTATTTAAATTTATTACTAAGTCATTACTAATTACTGTAAAATATAGGTCATTACACATGCCAACAATTAATTGATTATGACATTTACCTCAACATGCAGGCTCACAACTGAAGATATCAGAGACCACTCATTTTGAAGTTGGACAACCAAACTATAAATTTGACATGTTTGGGGACGTGTTTGTATACTTACAGATGCAAATTGTGGCGAGGAACGCGAGATAAGTGAGCATCTCTCTCATTACATTCCTGAGGTACCTTTCTCTGCTACTGTCACTGTCCTCCATCAGCTCTGTGCCCCACAGTACTGCGAAGGAAACAATACTTCAATAGATTAGATATTTCAGCAAAATGTACAATATACTCTGCACTCATTGTCCCAGAAAGCGCACTTAAAGAACAGAAAACCTTTATTTCAACTTCTGTCAGAGAAGGGATTTATAGAAAAGCAAAAAAGGTAAAACATTGCAAATTTTAATTTGATTTAACTAAACCTAATTTAGTTTACTTTAGACAGACAGACATACATACATTCATACATACATACAT
>JAVQJG010109784.1:0-28067 GCA_036024015.1 Craterocephalus amniculus | reverse complement strand
GCCGGAGTACCCGGTGAAAACCCACGCATACACGGGGAGAACATGCAAACTCCACACAGGAAGGCCACAGTTTCAAGCCCCTCCTCAGCCGGAATCTGGCTCCGACCGACTCGGGACTCGAACCGTCAGCCTTCTCACTGTGAGGCCGCAGTGCTAACCACTACACCACCGTGCAGCCCTCATGTTGTGATACTATCACTTAATATTTACACATTAATCTAAATACTTCATTCTTGGAAATTGTTACCACTTCATTATTATTATTATAGTTAAACATAATGCATTATGAATATGAGTCCAAACCCATTTCTACATTTTCTGTTCTAAGTTGATGCCAGCAACACAGGTACAGGTTGGGACAGGTTCACAATGCGTTTTCACAACAGTTTTAGCAACAACCTACTGTATAGTAATTGGGAATGAAGGAAAACTGTTGCTGTGCAGTAGTTACGAAAGTGAAATGTGTTCCTAATTTTCCTTGATATGACACATTTCTCCACAGTGTTATCAAAGGCTGATACAGCTGGAATGCAGACAGACAGTAGCTTTTAGAATCAGATTAGATTAGATTAGATGATTGAACATTAATGGTAGCCTTCAGATGTGAAAATCACCCATGCTATATGCAACCATAGCATCACCAAAGCTATGGTCTCTCTTCTTTAGGGAGTTTTATTTGGCTCTGTGGATGTCAGATTTAACTATGCTTATGGGCAGTGGTTTTTTAAGTCTCCCTAAACCCATCCAATGACTTTCTCTGGAAAATCATAAATGATTTTAAAACAGTTTGTCCTGGAGATCACACACATTTAAGTCTTTTTCTGTCCTTATCTCTGGAGAGATATCACCTGATTCTATAAAACCATTTATGAACGTGTTCTCCGTTTGACAAAATCCCTCAATCTTTGCAGCTTTATACAGAAAAACTGTGTTTAGATTCTTCAACTTTTTTCTAAACACTCTCAATGAGAGCGGAAGCTTTAATCTATATTAATGTAAAACTTTCTTTAGTCTTTCATTTTTACCTGGATTCAAAATTGTTTGCAAAATCATTGTTATGCTGTTTTTTTCCCCAAAGTAAACAGTCTTACCACAGTGAGCTGATTTAGTATCAGGGCTAAAATGCTAAAAAGCATATTTTTACATGGCTTTTTCTGTGTGAAGGAAGAAGTAAAACACATTTGCATGACAGCACATAGTAATCTGTTTCTTTCTCTCCACTCTCTGTTACTCCTCAGTGTTCCAGCCAAATGTTTAAAAAGCTGGAGAGCATCTTGTCAGAGAGGTTTTCCCAGTTCCAGCCTCGCTTGCTCATAGATTTGCTGCATGCCTGCATCCACCTGGAACGCTTTCCACTCAACTACCTCAGCAAAGTGTTCAGCCCGTACTTCCTCCAGAAGCTGCAAGGTATGTGCAGTGGTTGGCATGCCGACTGAGTCAGGGGAGAGAAGTTGCAATGTCCGTATTTTACCATATTTCCTGACTGAGGAGAATTCAGTCACAATTTTTCTTGTTTCAAGTTTTCATGGTAAACTTCAAATGTTCAAATGCAGTTATAAGAAATGTTCATATTACTTTCATAACATAGAAGTATGATCTCAGTTAATGGTTGTTAGTTTCCTTGCATATAAGTGTGATGAAAACAAATGTTATATATAGGTTATGTAATATAGCTGATACAAGGTGTCCTTGTCTGTCCTACAGACCAAGGGGAGCCACTGGACAAGAACACACTGGGACAACTGACCCAGCTCCATCTTTCTACCTCATTAGAGTGCAAATACTACTGGGTGAGCTCCTAATAAATAAGGTTTTTAATCATTTCATGTTCCCTGAAAGAAAATTAAATGGTGATGTATTTTTTAAAACAGGGTCCAAGACTGCCCTTCTTCCTCCACGTGAAGAGGTTTTCCTCTGTGGACCAGGTCTTTGAGAGTCCTATGGAGACTTTGTTGTACAAACAGGTCAGAGGTCCACTTGCACAACTGCTAGGGGGGAGGTTTTTCTACACCAGAGTTTCTGCTCCTATTGGATACAATATTGGTAAGTTGAAGTTACATGTCTAAATAATTCAAATAAGGCATATATTGTAGTCCTTTGTCACTGCATTAACCATGAATTAAGATACAATGTGTCATTGTTTAGTTTTTTTTTGCGTATGGAAGTGACTGCTTTGGTTCAAATTGTCATGTTTTTGTGTTTTCTCTTCTGTATCTCAAAATTGTTCGGTATGAAATCAGTTCTAAACAATTCTTGTGATTCCAATATCCCATAAAACTATCAATGCAGCTACAAAATATTTGAGGAACTGACTATAATACTTATTATAGTTCCTATAATGATAAGTTGTGATAAAAAAGAAAGTTTTGTAAAAATTTAAACAGTAAGTATATCAAAAACAATTAAATAAAGAGCTCTGTTAGAAAAGTTACATCGAGAAAGTTATATCCATCTACACTTAGATGCAGATGGAAAAAGAAAGAAAGTCAAGTCTATAGAAATGAAATGAATTAGATAATTAAAACATTTAATTAATTAAGAACTTTAATGAATTAGAAAACAAATCACTGTATCCTCCTACTCTGGAATGCACAATATCAAAAATATTATTCATTAATATTGTAAACTTAGGTCTCTCTCACACACACATATGTATATATGTTAATATATATATAAATAAAGGCTCTGATGAACTGTTTCATTAGTTGAAAGGAATATCTCAAAAGAAAACCTTTTTATCAAAAAATGGTTTAAATATTGCTAACCTTGCAAAGTTTAACATGTCATTGTAAGTCTTTTTAAAAATCAATTCTAGGAAATTTAAAACGATTCAGAATCTTGTTGAGCAAGAATTTTGATTCTCATGAAAAATGTTTTTTGGGCACCCCTAATATATAGGCTATATAATTTTTTGTCATTATAAATACATGCCTTCATTCAAGCAGAATGTTTTGTTGGCAAATAGTGACCCAAGACTCCACTCTGCTTTTCTCTAACTCAGGGTCTCTATTTTATGAGGTCTGTTGACCTTGATAACCATTTCAGCATCCAATTGGTATTAGAGAGGAGCACAATATAGAAAATATGCAGTAAATACAGTAAACTGAACAGGAGCTCCTAAGAACCAAAAATGTAATTTATTTCCCCCAAATTCTTCCTTTTTAAATAGTTGAAGTCATTACTTTCAGCAGGTGTACATACAGATCACTTTTGGCTTTAGTAACTGCAGTGGACAATTATCTTTCTATATGTTTTTGTTGAATAATTAAGCAACAACAAAAGTCTAAATAACTTACACTTTTTTCTTTCAGTTGTGATCCACACAATCCAATAGGGATTTTTTAAACAGGGAGCCATACCAGTTATATTAATTAAATAAACTTGGATTCACCAAAGTTTTTTGTTTTCCGATTACTCAACATCCTTGAGAAATCGTTTCAGTCTTCAGTGAATTTTTTTTCTCCTTTGGCCGTCTTTTGGGGCTTGAAGATAAACTGAAAAGAATTTGATCATACAAAGACTTCAAACACTATCTTTCTGGGATTTACATCAAGAAATAATTTACATTTAGTATGACAAAATTTCTTGCGTTAAAGTCTTATTTGATGACATTTACAGGTAAAGGTTAATGCTGGACAGATGTTAACTGAAAATTCAGCAGTTAGTTGAGGCAAAAAGCTGTAGCACAAAATCTACTTTAAAATAACAATGTCAGTTTACTGTAGCTTCCTTAGAGAATTTTTTCGGGGTGCATTTCATGGTATTTTCCTCCAACAGTAGCTCATCTAAGTATCACTAGCTTTGTTGCTCTCACTGTACTTATGGGCAGTTGATGTTTAACCATGTTCTGCCTCTCTTTTGTATCACAGATGTGGAAATATGCCTGGATGAGAACGGTTATATTTTGCCTTTGCCTCAGTGGGAAAACACTTACAAAAGGTGAGAACTGTTGTATTGGGTGAAGTTGATTCCATTCAACATGCTGTAGCTGAGTGTCTTAACGTAGAAAACATGTTGACAATCAGACACATCTCTTGTTGAACTATATCAACGTATGGAGATCATATGTATATATATGGAGGTTTGTTGCATGACTTTCACAAAGTTTCAACTGATTTTTTTAAACTAATCATCATGTATTGTATAGGATTGCACTCTGTCTGGATGGTCAGAACCGTTTCTGCAGCAACACTCAGCACCTGTTGGGGAAGGAAGCCACAAAGAGGAGACACCTCTGTAGGATGGGATACGAAGTGGTACAGGTAGGCTTTACAAAACCAGATTAAAATAGAGTTCTGCAACAGGACATCACAGTTTTTTTTGTTTAATCTGCAGTTAAAGATTCCCACCTATTTATAAATATGATGTCCCACTGGCAATATAGCCACAAAGTGCACACTTGTAACTTTCACATTTTCCACATATGCCATGTTGGGATTTTTTCTGTACTCAGCCTTTTATCATTTTGTTAGACATTTTTAGAATTCATTTCATATAGAAGCTTAACATCAGAAATTTAAAGATTTTGAAAAAAACATCTCTTTCTTTTAGGTCCCTTACTTTGAATTTGAGAAGCTGAGAACTCAGGAGGAACAGGTCCAATACCTCCATGACAAGATCTCCCCCATCATCTCCAAGTTCAGAAATAACTCGAGCACTTAAAGATAAATCAAATATGATCTGGTAAACTCTCTTCCCACATGTTGAATTTCCAGAAAACCTTGCCTAATGTCAAGTGGTAAGATTCAACCATTTAATTGCCCAATAACCAAAGGAGCCGATCTGCAGTGTTGTGCTTTGTTCTGGTTTTGCTGTTTGACATGAATTTGCCTTATGCTCAGCAGTAAAATATAAACTATCACCTGACAGTTTTATGAGTAATGGTGGCACCAGAACTGCCTATTTAAGGAAACAGAGATATAAAAACAGTTTTTTATTATTTTCTTTTTGCAATTTTATCATGGAGACATAAAATGCCTTTACAAAATGGTGTTTAATGTAACCATCCGTTTGACTGCACATCTCACTTGGACTACTTCACTTGAAGCTAATGGCTTTTTATGAATGTCAATATTTTAATGATATCCGTTTTGTATTAAGCTGTTATTTCATTATGTTGTTTAGGTGACACTATAATTGGTATTTATGTGATCAATATGAGAACAAATGCAGTATATGTAAATTTAATGCATGTAGTATATGTAAATAAATTTGTTAAATTATAATTTGCCAAGTGAAACGGATGCATAATGAGGTGTACATGAGATGAATACAGTGAAATATGTTTTTATTTGATGAATAAATCTACCGAAAAATGTCTCTAGCTGGTGGTGGATTTTTCAGAACAATAATCACATGCGAGAAAAAAAAAAACATTTTCAGGAAGATAATGCTTTGTCAAGATCTAATAAAAAAAATATCTAGATTTTATGTTTATTCTACAGCCACTGAATAAAAAACAATAAAACTGAATTTTTATTGTTAGCACTTAACATGACACTTGACATGACCACATGTCCACCTGTTCATGCTGTATCCTACTCCCTGAATTTATGCTTGTGTTGTTCTCTCTAATGTACGTCGCTTTGGATAAAAGCGTCTGCTAAGTGACGGTAGTAGTAAGTTGCTTGCAATAGTTCCCTTTAGTGGTCAATATTTATAGATGTCTTATTATTCTGCGATGTAAACTATTCTTAGTCTTAGAAATCCAAAACCACAAAAAAAGTTACCCTTTTTGATTAACTCATTGAAAACCATCCACTGATGAAATATTCAAATGATGACAGGCATCAAACTCCCAGTTTCCACGTCACAGTTTTATAGAGGTGTTTGTTAAGGGGAAGGCCCAAAAATAAAATGAGTATCATGAAAAAGCTGCTGGGATGGAGGAGAAATTTATGGAAGTCTGGGTCGGATACATGTGCCATGTTGGAAAATATGACCTGATTGTATTTCCAAATATTGTAAAAGCCAGACCTCGAGTGTCTACTGGTCCTCATCTGTCACAGCCCTGGACATCTGTCTGCTTCTAGTGGAGCAAAAAACATATTAACCACTTGTATAACAAACTGAAGATAGATGTGATGCATCTAAATTTTATACCTGTGTGTATTTACCTGAGAGAGAATGGGGGCAGGGTAACGCTGTGCGGGTGGGCTGTGAGGACAAGCTCTCCTCTGACGGCTTCCATCATCAGGTTCTGGAAGGTGTTCATCAAAATAGCCTGGCTAACATCGACAGAAACATTTTTGGACTTCAGTGTGGTCGTCATTTGAGGTCTGTTTTCTGAACATTCTGCAGCCCCCTCCCTGTCCACTACTCCATTCAACAAAAACTTAGGTTTAGATGTAGAAGCAGAACAAGACATGGGATGTGTGGGGGAACATGGTGGAGCTGGAACATAGCGGCTGCTAGTGGAAGATATTTGCATGGGCGTGTACACAGTGGGCTTGTAGGATAAAGTCAGAGACTTGATGAAGGCTGAATCATCAAGTATATCCCTGTGATGACAAAGAAGAGGAATATACATGATAACATGTACAAAAACAGAATCATACATATAACTTATTCCTTATTATGGAGCTCTTATCTGTAAACCCAGCCATCACCAAACTAACCCATAATATCTAAAAACATTATTTGTATGTTAGTCCTTGCGATATATAACTGCAGATGATACCTTAGCAGAGGAGCTATTATGTTGTGGAGAATGTCTCTCTCAGGGCTGTGTGTTGATACAGACCACCCAGCAGGGAGGGATGTGCTTGCAGGTTGCTGGGTTCTATTCAGTGAAAGGTTCCTGAGGTAAAAGAGAGAAAGAGAAACAGAAAAAAATGTTTAACTAAATCAAAGATCATATAACTCCAATTCTAGCTTCTCCCTATTTCTTACTGTTAAATTTAGGACAGAATTTAAAATCCTTCTACGACATATGAAAATCTCCATATCATTTTTAAGATCTCAAGAGTTTCATATTTTCCTAGCAAAACACTATCAAACTACAGGACTATTTGAAGCTCCTGGAGTTTATAAAAGTTGAATGGGAGACAGCAGCTTTTGTTATAACTGTGGAACCAGCTTCCAATATGGGTTTGGGAAACAGACAACCTGCCTTTAAAATTAGGCTTAAAACTTTTGTTTCTGATCAAGCTTATAGTTGGAACCAGATTGGCTTGGCCCTATCCATATGGTAATGCTGCTATATGCAACCCCAGCAGTCTATTGACTTACATGCTGGAGGACAATCCATGATACACTGAGCACTTTCTTTTATTTGTCTTTATAATTTTGTCTCCATATACAAATATGATTGTGATTTGCAATAGCTTGTGTTTCTCTTTCCTTCCTCAGCAGGGACATCTGACTAAAGAGTCATGATGCTGTGGGACACTTTGTCTTTTTCTCTCTACCCTCAACCATTCAAGGCAGATATGGCTGGGTCTGTTCCTGCTGGAGATTTTCTTTCATGTTAAAAAGGAGTGTTTTTTTTTCTACTGTCACCCACCATCTTATGCAGGCTCATTTAGGTGACTAAATTAGAGAGAAAATTTGATGCATTTGGTTACTTTAGCTTGTCTATTATTATGTGGATTGGTTAATATAAACACAGTTATAAATTAGACAGTTGTAAATTCAATTTGGATTTATAATTGGAGAATACTAAATTGTACTGTGTCTGTAAAATGCCCTGAGATGAGGAGAATGGTGCAACACAAACAAAACTGAATTTAATTAAAATCAACAAACTGGATCACATTTTCATTTCTGAAACAGGAATGAAAACTCCCTAAACTTCAAATATGAAAAGACTGATTGTTCAGACAACATATTGTTTGCAAAGTTGGGCATCCACTTGGTTCTATGACCTATGTAAAAGATCTTACCTGACAAGCTTATTGTATTGATCAGGAAAGTGTGTGAGGTACTCTGGAAGCACATAAGAGTGAGCTGTAATGCTCAGATGCAGCAGAGTAGGTTGGGGGGCTTCGGGTCGCCTCCATTCTTTTGCTTTTTCTCGCTGCAATCGCCGTTCGGCTCTTGTTTGTCTGGTATATAAACCCTCAACTGTTTCAGAATTACTGCTGGCACATATGGGAGGAAGAGTCTGCAGGAAAAATGGAAAAGGTGTATACAGGTGCAAAGGTCCATAAGATGTTGACTTACAGCCTCATATATTTTGCAGCATATAAATAAATAATCATAGCAAATCAAAAGAACCTTGTATTTCCTAAGTGGTGGCCCTTTCCTTGCAGGAGCTGCCACAGGCTGATGGATCTGGAATGAAATGGGCAGGATAAAGTAAAAAAAAGACTGGCATTATATCTTGAAATTTTAACAAATTGTTGCTGAGGTTAACCTTATCAATAAAAACTCTTTGTTTCTCTGGAAGCTTTTTGTCTGTGATTATTAATTCTTCTTGCTGTTTTTGTCTTTCTTCTTCCCAACGATGCAAAGCTTTGTGATATCGATCAAGCGCAGCCTCCAGAGTAACCTGGAGAAGACAGTGGCGAGACAACATAATGGTCACATTTAATAAAACACTGGACCATCAATCAACTAGCGTATCCTAAAATCTACACTATCTAAAATACCTGGCAGACCAGATCAAGTTGATAAATGGTGGGATAATCAGAGGCAGTAAAGGTGATGACACAAAGGCCACATTCCCCTGGAAGAAGGCGGCCTTGCTCTGGGTGAATCTGCACCACCTGGCATAAGACATGCACACAAGCAAAGCTGGTCTGAAGGAGATAATCATGCTTTTAGCTCCACATCTGAACAGATTCACCTGGCAAACCGAACCTGTTGGTAGCCATGCTGCGGAAGCTCCCATAGATACTGAACAGTGTCTCTGTTGGACACATTGGTGAGGAAGAGTACTCTTGAAGATTGTGAGCAAACAGGGATATTGCCTAGAAAGATGTTGTCCTCAGACAGAAATAACACCTGTGCACACAAACACACAATGAGACAGAAATACTTTCAAAGCTATTGATATTTTGAGGGAAAAAATGAATTGTATGCTAAATAGAAAGTCCTTGCTTTATTTAATTATTGTTCACAGATACTTTTACCTGTCCTGGGAAGGGTACCCTCTGGACACTGTCTACTTTAGTCTTTCTATTACTTGCAGAGTTGCTTGGGGAGTCCAGTGTGGAAGAATCCAGTCCACATCCATCAAACCTCACCAGTGCTGGTTCACTATCTTGGATGTTGATAAGGACATCCATCTGGTCATACAAATAGAAGAAAAAGCAGCCACTAATATTCACTGGATATTCAGGGACAGACTGTGCAAATCAAATATGCATATACAGACATGCATGAGGAATTCATCTGAATAATTTAGAAAATAAGAAAAGGCAAGCACTTTGAAGAGAGTGCCATAAAAAAGCAAATGTTTAAAAACACTGTGGGTGCATACATGGTACATCTTAGCTTCCAGTGGAGAGAAAATCCATTCCAGCAGAGCAGTCCTCCCAGGAAGAACTTCTCCTTTTGGATTGAGACACTGCAACACTGAATGGTTAAAGTTGTCATCCTGAAGCTGTGACAAAGCAGCTGTATCCACTTCATAATGGACTGGCACTGCCCCACCATTGTGTAGCTCATAAATCTGCACAGTTAATATACACAAATCAGAGATTATGTCAGGGACATTACAACACATAAACTTGGAATATCTTCTATTAAATCTATTCTTTGTATTGATAATAACAAACAATGGCAATAGACTATGACAGCCACTAACAGAAAAACAAAAACAAAAAAGACAACATCAAAAATGGCCTGCTAACCAATACCAAAGAAGGGAAGATAAATATATACTCAATCAAATAAACAAAGAGGGAAAAAGGGGGAGGGGAAGTGCTCCAAACAAGTATGTGAATGCCAGTAGTCTGTCTGTTTTATTGATTTATCACATGATGCAAACTGAAATATTACTTTCAGTTAAATGTCAGAAAT
This sequence comes from Craterocephalus amniculus, assembly GCA_036024015.1. NCBI lineage: Eukaryota > Metazoa > Chordata > Actinopteri > Atheriniformes > Atherinidae > Craterocephalus > Craterocephalus amniculus. Next base: position 18,101 of record JAVQJG010109784.1, on the reverse strand, counting down.
GTCAGATTTTATACAAACCTGCCTTGGAGGACTACAGTCCCCACTAGTTACTGAGCTGAAGACATGTCGAGTGGAAGCAAAGTGAAGACACGTTTTTTCTTTCTCCACCGTCATCCCTTGAAAGTTTAGCTGCACACAGGAAAAAACATAGGAATTAATTAAAGCATTATAATATATCAAATAAAAAAAAATCTTATTCTTATGTAGGACAAGTTCAATATAAAACTCACCAAAAACTCTCTGCCGTGAGAGAGTTTAAACACGACAGGAAGTCGATCTGTTCCAACGAAGTCATGACTGAGGGAAAAGTATTTCAATATTTTTATTTCATGTCATAAACTATTCTGGTCAATATAAGACCTTCTTTCTATAAAAGACAGAAAACTTGTATTCAAAATTTGTTAGAGCAACTTATTGAAGCTTAAACTAAAGTTTGAGTCTGTGTTCTGTGGTGTAATGATCCCTGACCTGTATCTGAAATTTACTGCCCTCTTCTGGCCAGGAAGCAAAGTTCCAGAACGAGGGGAAACACTGAAGAGTTGATTGTCTTGAACCTGTTAATGAGATGGGGGGGGGGGAGAGGTCCATGTACTTCTTTTCTGGAACTTTGATAATTGATTTTCTAAAATGTTAATTAAAATCCCAATGACATGTGAAATGCCTTTATGTTTTTGTATTCACTTTAATTATAGAAAATGTACCTTCATCTGATATAATTCAGTGCTGGTGAACTCTCCAGTTACAGACCAGTACTCCAACTCTATCTGCTGATCTTCTGGAAATAAGAATGCCCTGATATTCAAGATGAATTAAAAACAAAAAAAAGAAGAAAATCATTGGAGAAGCAGAATATTGATTCAACTTTTAACAAAGTGATTGTAAGACACAAAAACAGAAAACCATTCTCTCCTGTCTGAACTCTGTTGTACTGTATAATTCTACTTTGATGTATTTCATGCAATTTGTTGGTTACATACCAGTCTACGGGGATAGAACCAGGGTTGTGCAGCATTAACACAAAATGTGCAGGGTCTGAGTTCAAAGGAGCCGAACTGAAGTTGAAATCTAGCATGGATGTGGCAAAAGTGGAGGGACAACTGTGCAGACTAGGGACAGGAAGAGAAAGAGCAGTTCTTGATAAAACAAAAGTAAACCTAGGCAGTTATCCCATTTTCACTAAGAATGAACTGAAAGGGCTCATTCTGATCCTAAAAATGGCTAACCTGTGCCTAGTGGGGGTTTCAAAAATCTGTTCTGTAGATGATGAACTGCACAGCAGGTGCTCATTGAGGCTGTCCAATGAGAAGAGTTCCCACAAATGCAACTTGCTAACTCTGAGCACACTCCCACTACTATATCCATCAATCACTTGTAAAGTGGGAAACACAGCCTTAGCTCGCAATTCGCACAGTGGTCGAAGAGGGCATGATGCAAACCCTGCAGAGTCAGGCACAAAACGAAAAACAAAAATTAGAAAAGATTGAGAATTGAATGTAAGAACATGTTAAGCTGTGTACTGTGAGTGTATATCTTGTGCTTACCATTGGTATTTAGAGTCTGGTAGCTGAATGTCCAAATGTAATTGCCTTGTCTACAAGGCCTGAATGTTGATCGGAGTAGCATTGTGGAATGGGAGGCAATAGTGTCCCTTTCGAAGTCCAGCTGCAGGACTTAAAGGGCCACAAATGACAAGATTAATCTTCAAGTGAAAGAACAAATAACTGACCCAACTATCTGATGCACCTGCAAGTTTTTAAAACAGCTTTTAAACATAATTAAAATTATGTATATAAAGTAGAACAAAGAGTAGTTAGTTACCGCATGGCTCTTTTTCAGAGTCATATGAAGGACAACATTCTGTAAGCATCTGCTGTACAGAAAGATGAAAAGAGACAGGACAGGGGCTGTTGTTCACTAGAGGAATCTCAATTGACCGGCAGCTTCCAATTAGAGTATCCCCAACATCCAAGATTGCTTTCTCTGCCTGGAAAGGAAACAAATGAGCCCCGGCTGCTTTACTCAATTCATTCTGAGGTATTTTGATATGCTTAACCTGTGTGAAATTTCTTTCTAAACTTAACCAAAAATATCCTATTACATAAGATCCCTAAAAACACAATGATGGTCCCACCTCTATGAAGCCATTTGAACCCATTCCAACCACTTCAAGGGTAAGCTGTGACTTGTTAGATTCATCACTCTGGAGTGACCAGAAGGTAAGAGTAGGTTTGATTGAATATGTTTTCTCTGCCAGAGGACTGAAGGTCCATATCTGGACCTGTAATAAAAGTAATGTCAGCTAATGAGTAAATATTTTTTTAATAATCCATTAACAGCATTAGTAGTTATGGTAATCTCTTTGTCTCTCACTGAGCTGTCATTGGGATGTAGTTCACCAGCGTCTGGTTTGACAGAAATAAGCTCCTGGTCTGGGTCTGGAATCCTCCACTTAAACCTGTCATGGAGAACAATTGGAAAAAAGTGTGTTGCAGATTAGATTTATGATATTGAGATTAATCCAGGCCAAAACACAATACACCAAGAAATGTCAGATAACAGAACGAGAATAGCAATTGTAAGTTAGCAAATCAGTCACCGTAAAGGCAGACGGCTTAAGTTCCTGATGTGATGGGAGTTCTGGGTTTGTGAGCCCACAGCAGTTGGATGGAAATATAAACTGCTGCCACGTTCAAAAGACATGTGAGGCTTTTCCACCACACTGACAACTGTCAGTTCCTAAGGAAAGAGAGATAATTGTAAATTAAAATGTAAAAAAAAAATGTCAGAGGTCCCATGTCCTTGTAGAAAGTGATACCTTTGTAAATTTAGCTGAATTAAGCTGCAGTGATAGGTTAAACCCTTGTTTAGGACTGTCCTCGGAAGGATATGCTCTGAGAGTGAGGATTTGGTGATCCCCTGGCTGAACCACACCACAGCTTGGCAGTATGGGCATATATTCTGCAGAGGGGTAGTTTGATCTGTTGTCCTGGCAGAAAGTGATGGGAAGGTCTCCATTATTTTTCAGCAGGACGGTCCGATAGAAAATGGCACCGATTGCTGGAAACACCTGTCAAAAGCAAGATTATGTTGTAAACTGAGACATTTAAATGTGCAGAGTTGTAATGGTCAATTTCAACTTTGACTGTCTGTGGTAATTATTACAAATCATGCTGGCTAATTGCATTTTTTATCCCATTTGTCTGGAACACTTTAATTGTAATTACTAAGATTAAGATTACAGTACTGATCCAATTAGCTTGATGAAGATTAAATCTGATATTACTAAATATTTTGGCCTCTTCTGTCCTGCAGAAAGCACAATATTGTACATTCTTTGATCAATTCTTTGTGTTTACTTGCTGATAAAATAATGACTCTTTCCACTAAATTCCTTATTAATATTTTGCAAAAGTTAAAATATCCCAAATCTCACCAGAAGAGAGTAAGACAGATTATTGAAAAAGTCAGATAACTGAAACACACTTGGTTATCACAGTTTTGCTTTTGTCCTTTTATACTTCCCATTAATCTTGTCACAAACTCTCAGATCTATCTGCTTGGCCTGCAAATAAAAGTGTCTACACACTATGATTGTGTCTCACCAGTTGATCTGGCTTAAGGGAGCAATTTGGGATGAATTGTTCTTTGCCTTGCTGGAAGGAGTGTCCGATGGCTCTGACAGTCACACACCATGGCAGACACAAGAGTTGTTGTCTTATGTCGGGGCTGTCCTGCAGCATGAGGCGATAAAGTAACATGAAAACAGCAGCAAGACTTCAGCAAGACTTTAGCTTGATCACAAGGAAGAAAAACAAAGCTCTGCAAAAGTTACTCCAAATCACTGTCATAGATTATTGAATGATTATGAACAATCAATACCTTATAGTAAGCAAAGCACTCAAGTTGTGCTCCATGCAGAGTATTGAGCTGCTTTGGGACATACATCACTTGGAATGAGGTGGATTTTAGAGGGGCCAAGTCCCATGACGAGGGAGAGATGGAGAATGGAGACTCTTGGGTAACAGTCCATATGAGGCTAGGACAGAATCCGTGTAATGTAAGTTTCTTGATCTAATTTCATACAGGAAAAAAAGAAAAGATTTTCTACCACAGTGACAAACCAAACAGAGAAAAGCAGAGCTACCTGACTTTTCCTCTGCTGTGGTTTTTGATGGACACAGACTGAGTGGAAGCAGATGAAGTAAATGAAGAAGATGTCATTTTGTGATTAAACAACAGCTCGCTAGGTGTGATAGATACAAGGGGAGATGAAGACGGAGAACTTGAAGAGGGAGGATCCACACATCCTGAGCAGATTTGGTAGAATTCATCCATGGCTGTGGTTGATATAACATCACTACTGTATGCTTTTTGATTAGACTGCTAAAAAAAGACAAAGAAACAGTGACTATTTTGTTTTCTACAAAAAAACAAGTGGTGGACATTTGTGATCAAATGTTTTCTCAGGAGATATTTACCTCTCCTACATGAAAGTGCTCCCTCTGCTGGTCCACATTTGTTTCATGTCCTTGCTGTGAGACACTGGCTGACTCAAATGACTGCTGTCTATGTAACCAGTGAAGCTTGTACAGAACCAGGTGCTCAGGTTTCAGAATGGCTGGCTGCTGGAGCTCTGAGTGACAGGTACCAATCAAATCCAGAAACACTGGCTCCTGAAAACGAGACTTAGTAAACTGGAAGGCTTTTTGAGTCATATTTGTTTGCATCTTATATTATATATTTGCATTTCTTACTCTGTGCAGTATGAGACATGCCACTCTCCTGTGATGACCCATGGGGTGCAGGGGTCTATAGATTACCCTCAGTGTGGTGCGACTTTGTGCAGGTACAGTGCCATTTGCTGGTACAATACTAAATACACTGTTCGCACAGTCAATATCCCATTGGTAAATAGCCTCAACGTGGGAAAAATTAACCAGCTCCACCGTCTTTACTGCTGATCTTCTTTCTTCAACACATCCAAAGTCCACCACAGAGGAGGACAAAGACACTTTAGGACCTATATGCAAAAACAAATGTTTACACTCTTGCACCTTTGTAAATGTGCTACATGTTAATAGTAAACACACTTATATCATTTCCTAACAATACAAATTTTATGTGTGCACATGCCTCACCGGTACATTTTCCAATGAGTTTGAGCTGAGTTTCAGTGAGTGCCCCTCGATATTTCAGCGACAAGTATTCAACAGACACAACATCTACCACAGCAGGAAAATAGGCGACTGAGGCCTGTAGCGATTCACCAGGTGCCACCTCACCCCTAGTGACATCACAGCTGAACTCTGATTCAAACATCAGTGCCGCAGCAGGAAGACGTGACAGAGAAAAAGACACATTTACCTGAGAGAAAGATTTGAAAGAGGAGATGTTAGAAGTCATCAAAGAGTGTATTTGTGTTTTTCTATGCATGTACTACTCACAGGAGAAGGGTTGAAGATTTCAAAATGTTTTCGGTAACTGTGGCCAACTGCAACAGACCCAAAGTCCATTACTGGTTCTCCATGGTCTGGCTCCTCTTTACTACTGGGATTTCTCAGCTGAAGATATGGGTATTTAGCTGAAAAAACAGCAAATGAAAGAGATGTATTTCCTATTGTCCCTCATATCCAGTTTTCTTAAGGTAAAACATGTATACTAGTGCAATGTGGACCAATACATAACACAATCCTACTTAATTTCAGTGCTGCTTTATTTCAATAACCAATGAATCCCTTTGTAAAAATATATTGTAGATTTGCAGTAAAATTGTAAACCTAGATAAGGAGTGAGGTTTAAATTTGAACACATCAAGATTTACATTTACACCAATAGTTGTGGGGGTACAGATCATCTGCTTTGTAACAGCAATAACACTGTATGTTGGCCTATATGTCAGTATCCTACTAATTACAACCAGCTACTGAGGCTTAGTTTCAGTTGTACCTAGTCCCTGTAGAAGCACTGCACACAAACTATCAGGGTTGTCGCCTTCTTCCCCAAATCTGCAGTACGCCTGCTGCTGGTAAACCAGCGCTTCTTGTGGACGAAAGACAACCTTGATGTGACACTCTTGGCCTGGTGTCAACAGGCCTTGCTCTGGGCACAGCTGGAACTGTGGAGGACAATCCCACTGGAAAAATGTCTTGAGTTTACTGTGAGAGGAATTGGGCAAACACAGAAAAAGGGAGAGGAGATAATAGAAAGATTAATAAAAATAAAAAAGAAGATAGATTAAAAATTACAACTTTCTTGCTGCTGACCACAAAAACAAGTAGAGGTACCCGACATTCTTTAGCAGGAAATTAGTTTGCGAGGAGTGCAGAACAGCACACAGAGGGACCATCACAGATTCAGGCACCTCTAACGTAGGGCAGGGGATGATGGCACGGAGGCATATTTGAAAGCTGCCTTTTTCACCTTGAAATTCAATGTTGTCATCATACTCACACTGTGCCAGAAAGAAGAACACAAAATGTTAGACAAGCAGATGTCATAAACCAGATAAATGGATTATTTTATAAATGAATGGACATCATGCATTTTTGCATCCCATAATGATCATGAGCTATTCCATTTAATATTAAGCATTTTTTTTACCCTTCCAAGGGGCCTAAAGATAACCGGGATGGAGAGAGAAGTCCCTGGGCTGAGAAAAATTATTTGAGGAATCGATGTTGAGAAGAATTTGGACATCGGAGGTCTGTGAGGGAAAAGAAAGCCTAAGTTATCTCGAGGATCAAACTGTCTTACTTGTGACACATGTAATGTATTTGTTGGTTTCTTAGACCTTATGTGCAGTTTCTGTGTCTTGCTATGAACATTCTTTAACACCAGTGTCTTGGTGAACTCTCTTCCCTGGTCCCAGTCCTCCCATACCAGCTCTGGTGTAGTTTCCACACCCAAGAAGCAGCTTCTTTGGCTAGAGGCATGTCTTTTGTACCCCCCACCTCGTCCTCTAGAGTGAAAGGCTGGATCCTGTCAGGAGGTTGTAAAGTCATTTTTTAAAATGACTTTACAAGAAAACAAGACCTGCAATAATTTTAGTCAAAAAACATATTTACTTTTATAGCCTGTATTGCTAAATGAGAGTGCTAGTAAGTTTTGGTTATGAAACAAAATGTCAAATAAGTACGAAACAAAAGAAAGTCATCACAGGGTGTTAACAAGCTGTTATTTGGACTTTACTTCAATATCTTTTCCTGCGGTGGAGGGTTTCCATGGGGTAACGGAGGGCAAAGTGTCCGGACCCCAAGCTTCAGTTAACATGGCTAGGGGGGATAACAAAGCATTTAAAGTGTATAGTAGGCTACAGGATTTACAGTTGTGTAAATATACACGCTTAGCGTCTCTCTCTGGGTATCTACGTATCATTAAGTGCAAAACTATACCTAATGCTGAGCTGAGTGTTTGATAACATACGGCTTATAATAAGGAAAGGTACAAAAAGTTAACCACTCAATCAGCCGACGTGTAAACCGAACGACTAAATATGACGGTATTAAAACTAACTGGTCTGACAAAAAAATCAACCTTACCTTCAGTAACAAATAAGCAAACAATGACCACTTCATTTACCGAAATTTATTCAATAAGCGTGGTATAAGAAAAGTTGCACCGCTGAAAGGATGAAAAATGTAGTTTGTGAGGCACGGCGTCTCCACGGCAACATGAAATTGTTTGCGTCGTCATAGAAGCCACGGCAACCGGTGAGGGACTTGCGGTTGGAAGAAATCCTGAGACTTTTTAAAAAAAATCCATTTTCAATCCATATAATACAATCCATTTTAATAATAACACAAGTGTCACTCATACTTGGTCTTATAATATAGTGTCCAAACACAGACATGAATTCAGGTTAGTTTTTTGTTTTTTTTAACTACGTGTCTACAGATACTCATGTCACAATTAAGAAAAATATATTAAAATATATAAATGTTAAATTATTGAAAACATTTCTTTAAATACCAGGAGAACTATGCTAGGTGAACAGTAATTTTAAATTAACACACATCACCTACAGGCATTTCTTTTAGTCTGTTGAAACATGTTTTTTTTTCCAGATTTTCAGATTATAAAGTAGCTAAACATTAAACACAAAAAAAGTACATTGTGAAATAAAAAATAATTATACAATGTAATGCTTTAAAACTTCACTAGGTTTGAAAACAAATCCAAGGAATGAAAAGATTTTTTTAAATGCTTTGTAACAGACCAGTAAGCATTATAGGATGACTCTCTAGACTTCAAGAGAAAACTAAGTAATTAATTAATTCAACTTAAGTGCATGTACATTTATCTGCTGCACCTGTTTCATCCGTCAGAGCAGGGATGTTTAACTCTGGTCCTCAAGGGCTGCTGCCTTCAGGTTGGGCTGTTATTGCCTGCTCCAAGACCATTCAAATCAAATGGCTTCAATAGCTTGTTGTCAACTTCTGCACAAAGACTTATTCACTTCAGCCAGATGTGCTGAATCAAGGAAACATCTAAAACCTACTGGACAGCAGCTGTCAGTGACCAGTTTGGCATTTGTGGTTTACAGAGTATCTGGAGATGTGTCCAGGCATTGGTACACTTTGCTTTCGTTAATAATCATGCAATAACAGGGTTAAGACAGAAGGTGTGTCTCATGATGGCAGTGCACAGGATACAGAATCCTATCCCATACACACCTAAAGCCAATTAAGAATCACAAATCAACCTAATACACTCGGGACTGCAGAGAACATGCAAACTCCATCAAATCAACAAGCTCCAAAATCATTCTTGTTGTGACTAACCAGACAAACCAGACCACTGTACAATGTTTCCAATCAACAGCAAAAGACATGTGGCATAGTGGTACTGGCCCTTTTTTCCCTTTTATTTTTACAGTCATAATTATAAATCACACAGATAAATTAATTGTTGAATAATAGCATGGATTGTAATATCATTTAATGTCCAGGAAGATTTTAAAAAAGGTTTTGTCCTGGTTTTATGTAGTAGACTAATCTTGCTGTTCAGGGAGTAGAAGTCAACATCCAGTAATTTTGGAGGTCCAGGTGGAGATATGGTCAGATTAAATGCACTGTGGACAGTCATTTCAAATGTAATAAAAATTGTCACATACAATAAGTGCATGCTGAAGTTAACAGCTATGGGAAAATCCCACTTCTTTTTCCTGAGGCTTTGTCATTCATCTCCTCTGAGTAAGAACTGTAGCTCCCCGGTCCTACACTTGGATGCATTGTGAGGCCAACTGGACTCAAAGAGCCTTCCCCCAGCAACCCCATCTCCTCCTTTTCATACTCTTCTTCCCCTTCTATCTCATCTTCATCCTCTGGGCTTGAGCTGAGAGAACCACCATGAGGCATGATACTGTCTATGTCCACCCCGGTTCTTTCCGTGTTAGTCAGGGAGGTTGGGGTTGATTGTTCCTTGGCTTTGCGACTTCTCTTCCACTTCATGCGCCTGTTCTGAAACCAGATCTTCACCTAAAAATTAGATGAAGTAACACAGTTCATTTCCTTCAATGTCCTGGTTGAGCTAAACATTGAAAGTAAACCAATTTATATTTCATGCTACAACAGGGCAGAAAGATAATGCAAATCCTGTTTATTCCTTTAGGCGACTAACCTGTGTCTCTGTCAGCATTAGCGCGGTGGCTACCTCAAAGCGTTTAGGTCTGGACAGGTACTTGTTCAGCTTGAACTGGTTTTCCAGCTCCAGCAGCTGCTGACTGGTGAAAGCTGTCCTGGGTCTACGACATTTTCCCAACAGAGCCGTCTGACCTGGCCCTGAGAGAGAGAAAGAAAAACAGAGCCATGATTCAACAATTTGACATCTCTATGCATCTATTTGTACAATGATAAATGGTACCATCAAGCCATGCGTGACAGACAAAGATCTTCACTTATAGACACAGGTAAAGTTTTTTTTTATTTATTTATTTTTTTTAAAGAAGAAAGAAAAAAAGTCCCAAAGTATCCAGAAAATTGTTAGGATGCCACAAGACAACCGGCCTCTATACAATTTCTCTCTGTCCCTCAACATTTATTACTATGACGGGATTGCTTTAGAGAATGGTAATAAACCATATAAAAGATGTCCATCAACTTAATGAAAACACTACAAATATTAGGAGTTGAATGAATGGTGGGTCCTTTTAGGTGTTATCTTCATTGTAATAAATGGATCTTTATGTGTATGACCTTATATGATTGTCCATAAGAGTCAGCTTGTCAAAATCAAAACCAATGACAACACAGCAAAGCTTTATAATAACAATATAAGAGGAAATCATCATAGGCCCACTTTAGAAAAATATTATGACATTATTATTATAATTATTATAGTCATAAAATGATAATGCTAGTAGGCCTAATAATTATTATTATTATAATTCTTAGGGCTATATAAATTAAGCCCATTTTCATATTTGTGCTGAAAGTTTGCTTAAGAAATTCAAACAATGATAAAACATCAAACAAGCACGTGTCTGTTTCAGTTTCTAACCCGAGTGAAATGTGTATGTTTTAAATTTCACTCACCACCATACTCTCCAAGTCTGGGCATCGCCATGCCTGCTCTGATCCACGGCTCCAGGGGGAGCGCTGCGGCCACGCTCCCTCCTTTCATGTGCTCCGGATATGGCTGAATCAGCTGCGCGAAGCCGGGACACATGAAGGCGGGGTGTTGTCCCCCGAGGGCCGCCAGAGGATACATTGATCCTGGGTGCATTCCGATGAGACCCACTTGATGCAAAGCGCTAAATCCTGACTGACACAAGTTAAAGAGATAGGATTTAGAGACGACTCCTGGCGGGGCGGGAGAAGAGTTTGACGGGTTTGGATGAGGGGGGGACGCCTCTGCGCCGCAGGTTGACATTGGACTCTTAACGGGGCTCCTGCTGTAAAACATCCCCGGAGCACCGTTTCCGTCCGTCCTCTGCTCCACGTCGTGCGCCAGAAGCGCATCAATACAAAAGTTTTTGGATTTTTCCATTGTAGTGGTCATTCTTCTCCAAGATGTACCAAAGCGAAATTCAGAAACTCACCAAAACTTAAAAAACAAAACTTTTCTTATAGGCTACATAAACTGTAAATTGGACACTAATATATTGCACAAGCCCTTTAACCTGACACAAATTCCTCTTTTGTCATTCCTCTGTTTGAAAAAAAGTACCTTTTCTGACCCACTCCACTTTAACCTTAAGCGTAAAAGCCACTTCAGCCACCACAGCAGTGAGTGTGGAAATTACTGGCACCCAGTAGTGCCATAAACTCTACTTGGCTGTGATTGGCCAGAGCCCTGCAGCACAGGGACACTCACAAATTCTTAAATGAGCTCCTCTGTAAGCACAAACGTGATTTATCATAGAACCAAAAGTTTAGGTACTTCTATGGTGTTAGAAATGCCTGCTTCTGAAAAGCATTCAGCATTCATACAAAGAGGAAATCCTTTTGTCTTGCTGCCTTTGTCTTTCTGTAACTTTCTTCCATTCTCTTTCTTCTTATCTGTTTGTGTTTGTTTTCTACCGCCTCTTGTTTGATCTCTGCCTCGGGTGAAGTTAATATGTGGTTTTTCTCACACTATCTCACATTCAGATATTATATTGCACCCAGACACTCTTGAAAAACTATATTGCTGTAATTGCTGCAATCTGTGGAGCAAAATTAATCTTTTTACAGCTAATTCTTCATTAAACTTTATTACCTACTAAGGTTGACAGAAACGCAGCCGTTCTTATCAGCGCTTGCTGCTATGATTACCAGTCATCACCACACCGCGGAGCACATAAATGGGCTGTAAATTCAAGGAAGGCAAACTTATTTTCTCTCTTTACAGACTGCAGTGTGGATAGGTGGCAAAAGCCAGAAGTGGTTCAGGTTCGTTCTAAAAAGCCAGATACTTGTAATACTGCAGAAAAACATGGCAGCATGAATCTAGATCCAGCTTTGCAAACCTGTTTTGCAAAAAAAAAGTAATCAAAGCTTCAGATATAATTAAATTCAACTTATTAGGGTCCACATGGTGTGGATGCAGACTTCCGTCACAACCAGCAGTGGTGATTTCCTGCAGGATTTTACGGGACTGATAAGAGCTGGTCATATACCTGGGAAAATAAACCTTTTTATGTGAAAGACAAACACACTAACACCTGCTAAACTGTCTTACATCACCTTAAAACTAAACAACCCATTAGCTTAAAGCTGCATATTGTGTACCGGCATGCAGCGTCCAAACTGTACATATGTAGAGTTGAGCATTAACAGATTAAAGGTTAAGTCTTTTAATTCAGATTTGCTTTTGGTTTTCCCTGTATTGACTGATTACAGATAGCTGTAAAGTGTCATTACCTCACTCTCACATACTGATAAAGTGTGAGCAGCCATTTGGGATATTCAGTATCAGCAGACAGTTTTACTGATTCATAATGAGCTACATCACTAATCATTACTGAGAATGACAAACTGAGGCAAAGTAAATCTTTATTTTTCTTCTGAAAACCTGTGTGCGCCTGTACAATAAACCCATATGGATATGTCAGGACATATTTATTCCAAAAAAAGATACTTTCTGTCAAAAGACATTGCTCAGATTTTTTATTTGATCAGGGTTGGCGCTAGAAGGATTGAGCATAAATTAAGATAAAGTCAGTAAAAAATCCAACCTCAGATTTTGAAAGGTGCAACTTAAGTGTAATGTGCTGCCATAATCTATATTTTTGACATGTGGTACGTTTGTTTGGAATCTTAATAGTTGTTTTAATAAGTGAGAATGTGACATATACACTATGCAGTTGCTCTGCTGTGTTGCTTTAATTTTCAGTCATGTTTGAAAGCAAATAGCAACTTTTAATGATGTGCAAGCAGTCCTCTCTCAGCAAGGAGTGACTTAATTTTAAGTTCTGATGCATTAATCTAAACCTAAATAATTTATATGTTAGAAATTATGTTATTCTTTCCCATCATCTTTGACAGCTACAGTTATAATAACTGAGGGTGTAAAATAATAACTACCCTGTAGTCTGTTCCACATTAGATAAGAGGGGCAGGAAAGATACGTGTTTCGGTTTAATAAAAGTTTGCACAGCAAATCTTGATATCAAAGCACAAATATTAAATCCTTTGAGGTTTTGTGGATTTAAAGACACAACATCTGAAACTAAACAACATTGGGAGATATCCGAGGTCATAAAACAAACCATGAATTTTGGCAATTAAACTGCAGTGTTAATAACCCTTAACAAAAGCATCTTTGTGTTCCGATAACCCACGCACGTAGAGTTTATCTGTTTACCGATAGATACTGTAGCTGTTATAACTTGATACTTTGCACAGTTATATATTATAGTCATCAGAGAGAAGGTATCAGTTGTGTCAGATCAACTGCTTCGTTTGGATGGAAATATTGCACATCGATGGCATCTCCTCATCTTCAGAGATGAGGGTTTTGCTTGGGCTGCAAGTTTGTTTATAAACTTTCGGTTTTAGAAAAGACAAAAATTCCACTTAACTTTCACATAGTTACCCAATTTAAGAGGAAATGTATAATAAACCAAGCTTTTTTATTTTTGCAACTTCAGAGTTTAGAGTTTCCAGTAGTTTTTAAAACAACAGGGTCTAAATGCAAGGTATAAATTTCCTTTTTTAAAAAAATTACTTATGTTTCTGGCACTTGTTTGGTCGTTTTGCATGGGGTATTTACATTTTTTTTATTCAGTTTTTGTACATAGACCTTGGCCAGATCAAGACCTCAGAGTCAAAAACGGACAAGAGCAAGCCGAAGTGCAGAACCGGCATTCGGCCCCTTGCTCCTCTACACTCATTTGTAAAGGAGCCATTCATATTGTCTCTTTTCATACACAAATGTTAGCAGAGTTGACCCGGTGGGCGAGTCTGTCAAAGCTCTGCAGTTCAGAGGCAAATCAACTACACAGAGGGTCAAACCAGACTGGATTTTACTGGTTATAAGCCAGTTGTGTGCTCTATGTATATGTTTTCATTCAGTAGCAATATACATTAAAACATGGTTTTCAGCAGGGGACCTTTTGTATTACTTTTACTGAGAAGTCATTAACGTAGCAATAGCTAATTAATTGAACTTGTATTCCAGTTAAGCCTTAAAAACATGAGAAAATCCAATCTAGAAACAATGATAGAAGAATGTACAGTTTAATTATGTTATCCAATAGATATGCATGAAAGGGCAAGTGCATCAATTTGGGTACCATGTTGCAGCTACCACAAGAGTTTGATAACCCTCCTTTGCAGAAACAGGTGCCTGACACTGATTCGGAAGGCTGCTCAGCTAATAAAGTAAAATGTGACTATGTATCCCTGGAGACATTAGGTCAAGTGGAAAATCTCCTAAAATTCCCAACCAATCTTGCATAATAAAGCCTGTTGTTCTCCTGATGTCTGCGCTCCATTGTGGTGTCTTGTCTAATATCTGTTTTTTAGTTTCCATTGTATCTATTGTCATACTGCAGTTTTGCTCTGATTGGCCTAATGGACCGCCGGAATAGGACACTTCCTAGTTGAAGCAGCAGTGGTTGTTCCTGGGTTGCAAGGTTCAGCCTTGTTCAAAATGAGTTGATTGATGACAGCCATCACAACTAAGACCGGGTGATAATGAGGAAGACAAGAGGGAGGCAGAGAGGTGGGGGAGGAGGGCTGAGATTGGATGATTATTACTAAGCACAGTAAACGCCAAGATGACAGCACGGTAAGATGAGGCTCCGGGGCTGACGTGGAGGGGGAGAGAAGAGGAGGAACACTAATTAGTCCTAAACAGGAGTCTGTGAATGAGAGGAGGAGAGAGACACACGTAGGGCTGCTTAACACAAAAAGACATGGGTAGTGACAGGGCAGCAGGGGAGTGGCTGGAAAGAGTAGTTAAACATCTGTTGATCTGTGGGACTCCCAGGCTGTTCCCAAAACACTCTTTACCCCAATATGTTCTTTAACAAGAGAATCCAAACTGCAGGTCTTTTACAAAACTGGAGTTTGCTGTTTACTTAAGACTGACATGTGAACAGGGAAAGAGTTAAAGTTGATTTTTATTTAAATACATTCTTCTTTCCACACTTAACCATGTTCTGCATTTGGTCAACCCACTAAAAGACCATTCAGGCACAATAGAAATTGACAGTCTAAACCCCCTCACATGTGCGGAAAGAGAGATTTCTTTTTACAATTGGAGGTGTCACAAAACTGTACTAAACTCATTCAATCCAAAATAAAAGACCCCTGCTCTGCCTAAATGGTCCCATATTCAATTGTTAGAATATCTTTCAATGGAGTGCTTATAATTTGCACTAGGTAACAATATAAGCTACATGTAAGAGCTTGAATAAAGCCAAAAAAATTCTATTTATTGTCTATTAAAGATGTTTCACCCTCTTTTCTGAAAAGCTTCTTCAGTTCTAGCCAATTGGATGGGAGTCTATGATTAACAGTTTTTTTGGATGGACTTTTTCCCAGGGCCTGGTTTCCAGAGAAAGTCATGATAGGATAATCCTTACTACTACTAAAAAGGTCACACTGTTTGTGAGTTATATGTTATTAATGAAAGTTCTATTTGTGTCTTTGCATTCACATACGAATCAACGTACTTGATTCTTGATGTCAAGCTGACTTTATTATTCCAAATGTTGGAGCCATGTTGTAAGTTTCCATGTTGCATATGTGCATGGGACATGAGAATTGTTCCTATTTTGACTATTTTAAATATTTGCAACATGTCTTTGTGACACCTCAGCACATAAATCATATAGCCATCAACACAAATTCAATGATAGCATTCAACTTGACACACATTACATTTGTAAGTTAGTTCCATTAATAGAATAAGAAAATGGTCTGATTATGATCTGATCTGTAAAGCTTTTTAGGCGTCTGTTGGCTAACAACGCCAGCATGGATGGCATATGGAAGACACACTCTGTAACTTTTCAGCCTTAAAATTCTGCATTGCAAAATCATTTAAAGTGACATTGCATTTGCACATAATTACAAGACATTTGTAGCTGATACCAAACAAAGTTTGTAGCTAGAGCTAATTCTCAACTCCTGTGCCTGGTTGGGCCTTACACTACATTAAAATACAATACAAAATCTATAGAAAACGTACCCATGCAGACAATGTAGAATACATACATCATTCATTCATTTACAAATGACTACAGCTCTGGTTTGTTTTCATCTGAGACTTAAGCCTTGAAGTGAAAGTATTAAACTCAGATGTGCTTGAATAGAAGACAAGAAAGAGAGGAAACAAAATAGAGCCAGAGAGGGACAGAGTTAAGGTAAGCCTGTATGAGAGAGCTCACAGTGCAGGGACTGTCGGATGCAAGATGGATGCTAAATTAGCTGTTGATAAGGGGTGCACCACTGTAAACATTGAAAAAGTTAAGAAGTGACTGGCTAGTTCTCTGTGGTACCACTTGGTTCATCTGTTTGTTTATGATTTTAAAAAGATGTTTAATCCAGCGTGAGCACTGCTCAAAATCTTTTCTCCTTTTCTTGACTTTCTGCAGAGGGACTTTGCCGGAAGTATTACTAAACCCCTCATCAAGGTGTTTACCAGTTATTTTCTTTTAATAGTTCTTTGTCACCTGTAGGCTTTCGTGCAAATCCCAGAATGATAGGAAACCATTGTTCCATTTTTAGAGGATCCTGATCTCAACTGAGCTGAGCTTTAGAATCTGAGATGGAGAAAAAACACAAGTACCCATCAAACCTGAGAGATTTAGAGTGCTTTGTCCAGGAGAAATGGGTCAAACTAGCTGAAATGTCCTATCAGGGCTATAAAGAAAACATTTGACTTCTGTGATTGTGCCAAAAGGGTGTGCTACAAAATCAGGTTAAGGAGGAATGCATCAATTTTGTGTCTCTACTGTTGCAATTAGTGTCATTATTTGAAATAACAAGTTAGCAAAAGCAGTATCTGTGGATGCCAGTGATTTTGTGTCAGTGTCAACTTATTTTAAGAGAAAAATAATTTTTTTTGCTCTTTTGAGAGGAAAAATGTTCCATCTATCACACCACATATTTTGGTCTTACAGTAAATCTTGTGGCAAATGTGATGCCTAGAATAAATATGAATAAAAGATACGACTGTGTTAAACCTTGAAAAAATTCTCTCCTTTGTTTATCGCCTGCTTTTGTTCATACCCTTCTACTGTCATGATCAGTTTTGCTTTGACTGGAGAAGTGGAGGCACTGGCAGGAGGGATCAACACATCCATTCACTGTTTGGACCGACCATAAGAACCTGGAGTCGGGTTTCTGGTGGTCCACTCTCAGGACACTCAAGAATTCGTATCAGCTTGTTCCATCTGTTCCAGACCCAAATCCTCACAACGTCCTCCAGCTGGGTTTCTGAGCCCTCTGCCAATTACGTGTTTACCATGATCCCATATATCCAAGGATTTTGTCAATGGTCTTCCTCCGTCTCAAGGTACCACTGTTCTTCCAAGATGAATCATCTCATACCTCTCCACAAGTTGCCTTCTGCTCCAGAACTCGCTGAAGTGATGGTTCCGAGAAGTTTTCAGGCTTCATGGGGTTCCCCGCAACATTGTGTCTGATAGAGGACCGCAGTTCATCTCCCGCTTTTGGAGAGAGTTTTGTGCCCTTCTCAGAATTGACATCAGTCTTTCTTAAGGCTTCCACCCTCAGACAGATGGCCAGAAAGAGCGGATGAACCAGGAGGTTGAGTCCAAGTTGCGCATCCTTAGCGCTGATGCTCCCAGTCACTGGTCCCGGAACCTACCTTGGGTGGAGTATGCCATCAATGGATCGCCCTCAAGCGCTACAGGTCTATCACCTCTCCATGTTGTTTATGGTTATCAACCTCCTATCCTCACTCCGGGCTGCCAGATCTACTGGCCTCTCCTCAGTCCTCATACTGCTCGACCTGTCTGCTGCTTTCGACACGGTCAACCACCGCATCTTCCTCTCCACACTCTCCAAACTTGGCATCGCAGGCCCTGTCCTCTCATGATTCTCATCATACCTCGCAGAGAGATCATGCAGTCTCTCGGCAAGGACAAACATCCAGACAGCATGAGCTGGCAACTGGTGTGCCACAAGGTTCAGTCCTTGGCCCTC